>WAAB01010576.1:46702-63059 GCA_013389865.1 Piaya cayana | reverse complement strand
GTGTAGGACCTTGCACTTGGCCTTGTTGAACCTCATGAGATTCTCACAGGTCCACTTCTCCAGCCTGTCCAGGTCCCTCTGGATAATATCTCATACTTCCAGTGTGGCAACTTCACCACTCAGCTTGATGTCATCTGCAAACTTGTGGAGTGTGCACTCAATCTCGGTGTCAATATCATTGATGATGATATTAAACAGCACCGGTCCCAGTATGGACGTCTGAGGGACACCACTTGTCATGCATCTCCATCTGGCCATTTAGCCATTGACCACTACTCTCTGAATGCTACCATCCAACAAGTTTCTTATGCACTGTACTGTCCACCCATTAAATCCCTATCTCTCCAATTTAGAGAGAAGGATGTTGTGAGGAACCATGTCAAAGGCTTTACAGAAGTCTAGATAGATCACATCAATTGGTTTACCCATGTCCACTGGTGTGGTTACCCCATCAGAGAAAGCCACTAAGTTTGTAATACAGGATTTGCTCCTGGTGAAGCTGTGCTGGCTGGCTTGGATCACCTCCATGCCCTCCATGTGCTTTAGCACTGCTTGTAGCATTGCTTGTTCCATGATCTTCCCAGGCACAGAGGTTAAAGAGTCCTTTGGTACCAGTTGGAAGAGCTGTAACACAGAATGCATAACAGAGAAAACACTAATGGACCTCTTGTAGATACAAGACAGGGTGGCAAGAGAGGGAGAATAGCTAAAGCAAGTACTCTCCAGATCCATTCATTAAAGATTGTGTCATAATGGGTAAGTGCAAAGCTTTAAAGCACAGTTTATCTTTGAGTTTTAGCATTTTTGAATTCTTGACATCCTAGAATCATTGGGTCTTTTATCATCATTTGTGTCAATATGTGCATCTGTGTGATAATAAGCATATATATATATGAATGTACACATGTGCATGTATATAAGTTTAAAGGTACCTGTTTTGTGATGTTTCATAGTTTCATGCTTTTCTTTATTGCATTCGAACAACTGATTTTCTTCCTCAAAAAGGGTGGAGATGAACCAGCTAGTTTTGGGTTTGAGGTCTCTTTTTGGTACTTCTACTTAAACTTCTGCACATTTCAGATGAACCTTTTATTTGGAGAACGGCCACAATCCCCTCTGGATTCTTTCAAGATGTAATGCAAGCTTTCTCAGTATGAATCACCGAACAATATTCAGTTTTGCTTTGCCACTTTTTCTAAACGAATTCCTTTTTTAGAAGTTAATTTTTGCACATTCTAGTGATTTTTTTCAGTGATATCTTTAGGCATTCACCTCAGTTTGACTCTTTTTTTATTCAGCTTCATAGATACAGTCATGAGTTGGGTCTCCTATAATTAGTAAAGTAATAAAATGAATACAGCTTGATGTAACATTTCTTAGTGATTGCTGTAATGTTGAAGACATTAAATGAAACACTAACTTCATTTGATGTTTTTATAGCTAGATATACTGAAAAATTATCAAATAAAGATACACTGAAATTTCACTTTTTCACTTGTGACAGAATGTTTTTTTATATATAGTCTGTCAAAAGACTGCAATGAAACTTTACAATACACGTGTTGTCCATCTATATAATTTTCCCTTCTCTTTGACCTTCTATCAATTTTTACTCTATTTTATATTTTACATACTTTTTTCTTTACTTTGGTACCTGGTCTATCTTCATTCCTTCTTTTTTAACAATTAAAAGCATTTCAGTGAATCTGTTTATTCTTCATAGCCCTGTAACACTTGTGAGCCTTTGCAAGACTGGATCTTTCTAAGAGGATTAGTCCTTGGTATTCTAGCCCACTTCTTTTCCAACAAACTTGTCCAAGTAAACAAAAATAGCAGAGGTCCACTTCCCAGATTGTGAATTCCCAACAGTAATAAACTACTGGTATGTATACTTCCTGGCACAGATTTGGCCAGGGTCACCAAGAGGTTTCCTGACAATGTTGCAGAATGCTTCAGTTGGTTTCATGTATTAGGAACTATTCCAAATAGGGGGGTTTTAAAAGTAGGGGTAATAGAAGAATTTAACTCTAGGGGCAGATTTTGTATGTTTCTCCTTAGACCTGCTAAAGAATATTTGTGATTTTAGTTATTAATAACAAAGTAGTCAATGGATTTTCTATAGATAGAACACAAAACCATTGGTTAAACTTCTTTGATAAAAATGCTGGCTGTGGAAAAGCTTTGTCATAGCTTCTGGTAGCTTTGGGGATACATAAATCCACACCTACTAAAATAAGTCAAACCTCTTTTGAAGCACCTCAAACAGCAACAACAAATTATTCAAATATTCTAAAATAGTTGTAATAGTAAATATAACATATAGAAATCTTTAGTTTTTTAATGAACAAGGATGAACGGTAGAGTTAATTTTACTTCTTAAGATAAAAATAATAGCTTTTTCTATCTGTTCTCATAAATTTTCTATTTCTTCCAGTAAAAACTAGGAGAACCAGATTATTCACTTTTGCCAATTACTAGATTTTTGATGGGAAACAATTATTGCCAGCAAATAATTTTTCTTTGCCATCTCAAACTCCACAGGGGGTTAGATGACTGTCTTACATATCTTTAAAGGTAGCTCTCTTTGACATTAAAATTATATTGCAGTCATTAACGTTTCTGACTTACATCCCTATCGTATATAGCAGCAAATCTTATAGGACATTCAAACAGTTCCCCATCTTATCAGGTATTCAAATTACATGCCTGTTTTCATTTCAACTTAAAAGGCTTATGAGCAAGGGTTTTAGAGAAATAGGCATACTGTCTACACATATTTTGTTAAATGTGTGATACTAAGGTAGAGATATGAAGTGCTAGACCAGTAGAGTGCTTCTGCTGCTCAATGTTGATATTGCTTCCTGGCAGAGTTTTGGCCCGTGTCAGCTTGTAGTCTCCTAATTAATGTCAGGACATGGTTTTTGTGGATAATATGCACCAAAGACCATTCTCAATAAATATTATGGAGAAGACTATAGCATGCTATGCTTTCTTCACCTCATGTATTTCTTCAACACCACCCAGCAGGCTCTGAACCCTTCAAAACTGCACGCTTTCATATCCCACTTCCAGTAGAAGAGCATGTATCATTGGTTTCTTCAGGTTCAAACCACCACTCCGAGAGCTTGAAACACAATCCCCATTATTATGGACATATTTTGAACATGCACATATACACAATGCACAATCCCCTCAATGAAGGAAAAGTTAGTTTGATTGTAGGACTTACAAGGACATACCAGGAAACCCACTGAAAGACTTACAGTCAAATTCTTTCATGTGGACTCATCCAGGTTATAACACTAATCTCTTGGCCAGAGACTAGTATCTGTACCTCTTATATTTTGCTACATAAACATAAATTTGTTTCTTTCATCACTTTTGCTACAAGATAGTAACCTCTGGTGGGATAGAAGGAAGAGTATCTAGCTGTCATAATGTCTTCAACTCCTACAATTTATTTAAGATTTTACATGTGTCCAACCCTTCAGGTGAATGTTCTTCTCATGCTCATATAAAGAAATGTATATATAACAAACATAGACACCAGCTCCTTGGAAATTATAATATTCTGTTTTTTGTCTTGATGATAAAAAATTAAATGTCTATCTATAATCTCAATAAGTAAACTTGATAAAGTCCAGAAAACAGGAAAGTCTTAGCAGTGTTTTTTGTTAATATATTTAGGCTTAGACATATCATAAATAAAACTAGATATGTCCCTTTCATATGATCTACCAGGTAAAAAGATGGGAAAGGTTCTGTATTTTGACAATAGTCAACCCTTGCCAATCACTCAGGTCGTTCTGCTATTGCAACATGGCTGGCAAGAAAATTCATGGAAAACTATGCCAGACATCACAGTCTTGGTTCTACTGAATTCATGTTTGGAAGATTTGCCTTGCAATCATCGCAACTACAGATGTAATTATTTAAAGGAAAACAGATACTGAAGAATGATCTACAAGTCTATCTGTTCTCTGACTGCTTCATGTGTTATGACCCCACATACCAAGAGGCATGAAAATAAAATTTATATTCTCTATTATTTTTATTTAATCTTTTCATTAGAGAGTGGTATTTATATGCAATGCAGAAATAACAATACTCTGTATATTAGTTGAAGAAAAATGAAACCAAATACATATATAAAAATATATATATAAACACGTATTATTTTTTGTGAGGGTTGTTGTTGAGGGATTTTGTTGTTGTTGTTGTTGCATGCATACCAGAATATTAAATCCTTTTAATTCCTTTTAATTTTAAGTTTCTTGACTCTGACTGAACTTACTTTTTTTGAAAAACATACACAAGGAAGATAAGGAATTAACCAGAGAACACTGTAAGGTTAAGTCTTTCTAGATCATTACAATTTTGAAGTTCTTTGGGAGATGGGTTGTGGTTATTTGTGTAATTGCCTGTAAACAGGCAGATAAATACCACATAGTCATGTGCTTACTGCCCTTCTTCCTCCATACAGTGGGATGGGGGAGAAAATTGGAAAAAAAAGATAAAACTTGTTGATTGAGATAAAGTCGGTTCAATATAACAGAAAAAAAAAAAACAGTAAAAACTATAGCAGTAAAAATAATAGCAGTAATAATTATAGTAGTACTAGTAATAATAATAATAATAATAAAAATCTAGAAAACAAATTATGCACAATGCAAGTGCTCATTAACTTCCCAGTTATACCTAGCCAATCCTCAAGTAGCAGCCACCACTTNTAAAACTTGTTGATTGAGATAAAGACAGTTCAATATAACAGAAAAAATATAACAGTAAAAACTATAGCAGTAAAAATAATAGCAGTAATAATTATAGTAGTACTAGTAATAATAATAATAATAATAAAAATCTAGAAAACAAATTATGCACAATGCCAGTGCTCATTAACTTCCCAGTTATACCTAGCCAATCCTCAAGTAGCAGCCACCACTTTCTGGCCAGTTTCCCAAGTTTATCTACTGAGCATGATGTCATGTAATATGGAATGTATGGAATACCTCTTGGACTAGTTATGGTTAGCTGTTCTGACTGTGTTCCCACCAACTTCTTGTGCACCTCCAGCCTCATTGCTGGCAGGGCAGTGTAAGAAGCTGTAAAGTCCATGACTTAATGTATGGACCACTTAGCAACAACTAAAACATCAGTGTATTATCAACACTATTCTCATCCTAAATGCAAAACACAGGACTATATTAGCTACTAGGAAGAAAATTAACTTTACCCCAACAGAAACCAGGACAGACTGTAAATAAATATGGATTCACATTGGTATTGTAGACATTCAGTAGCCATAACTGCACAAAATTGATGGCACACATCTGAGTTTTCATTTATAGAACAAAAAGCACCACAGAATGTAACACAATTTGAAGATTCAAAAGAATCTGAAAACTGGAGAGTTTAAGGTCAAGGACAGATTGTCATAACTTCAGTCATTACTCTTTTTTCTCTCTTTTGTTTTACTGTCTTACCTCTAATCTCCAACTGATCTTCCTTCGCTTTTCTGTGTGCTTTGTAGAAGTACTCATTACTGCCTTTTAATGTGTAACAAATGTTAATAGGTATCTCAATGGTAAATTACAAGGCAAGATATTGCACAGACAAGTAAGATTTACACACCTCATTTGAAGAAAATCATAATGGAAAAGTGTAATAAAATTAACAAGTAGTGGTTGATTTTTCTACCAGTATGTAGCTAAGCAATCTTGCTACCCACGGGATTGAAAAGGTATCATGATTGTGAAATAATACCTTCAGCCTTTAAGCTTGTATTGTAATATATAATGTGTCCTCAGAGCATAGTACACAGTGTCTGTTTCCTCAGAACATGTAGTACCTATTTTGTGCTAATCAGGACACAGTACGGATCTTTTTTGGTCTACAGGTCTACACGATAAACTGAGGAATATCTGCGCCAGGTATAGCAGGGGAGGAGGGAAGATGAGTTTTCCTTTGGTGGACAGGATATAATGAACAAAGTAGGGAACTGCTAAAGAGACAATAGATGTTTGTGCAACATTTATAGCTTAGATGGAGAGGAACTCTACCTAAAACAATGTTCTTACTAGTTGCCTGAGTCTCCTTGATGATTTCCATCCTTCCTGTTTGCATTGATAGGTAACATATTTCATGTGTCATGATCAAGAGGATCCCGGAGCAATAAAATGGCAAGTAAAAAGACTCCAAGGAGTCTAAGAAAAGCATGTCTTCTGTATATGATCTTTAAGAAGAGTAATTTTTTATTTGTCACAGCTCCGAGAAAATCACGGATATCTTAGAGCACAAAGAAACTAGGTGGATATGACAGGTATCTCTGTTATCAGAAAAAAAGGTGCCAATATACTTATTCCCAAAAGAAACAAATGGGAGAGCAGGAGTATGCAGACTAACATATATCCCAAAACTAAGGTTCTTGCATCTCTAGCAGAATCCTCTTCTCTTCATACTTATGGGCCTCTAAAGACAGTAAGTTACTTTTCTTCCAATCCTTACATTGTATAAATTCTGTGGTCACTGTTCATTCAGTCATTACTCTTCTCTACATGGTTTCTCTACATGATTATATAAATGGTTTCTTTGTATCTTGATTCATTGCAGGTAATTTGAAGTTTCATTTACACAATGGGGATATTCAAAATGAAAAGGCCTTTTCTTCACTTCCATAGTACCTTATTCAGATGCAAAGTTACAGATCCTTCTCTAAGTATATCTTTTTCCTCAAAAAGAACTTTTCAGGAGGAAAGAAAGACAGTACACTTCCATCTTTTCATAGAGTCATAGCATCATTTAGCTTGGGACAGGCCTTTAAGATCAAGTCCAACAGTGAAGTTAACACTGCCAAGTTCATCACTAAGCCATGTCCAACACTAAGCCGTCTCCCTAAGCACCACATCTATATGTCTTTTAAAAACTGCCCGGGATGGTGACCCACCTACTTCTCTGCGCAGCCTGTTCCAGTTCTTCCTAATATCCAGTCTAAGCCCTCCCCAGTGTAACCTGAGGACATTTTCTCTCATCCTATGTCTTGTTACTTGGGCAAAGCGACCAATACCCAGCTTACTAAAACCTTTATTTCAGGTAGATGTAGAGAGCAATAAGGTCTCCCCTCAAACTCCTCTGTCCAGACTAAACAACCCTAGTTCCCTCAGCTGCTCTTCATAGGACCTTTTCTCCAGGCCCTTCACCAGCTTTGTTGTCCTTCTATGCATGTGCTCCAGCACCTTGACGAGGGGTCCAAAACTGAACACAGTATTCGAGGTGTGGCCTCACCAGTGCTGAGTATATGGATTCAGTCACTTCTCTAGTTACGTTAAACACACTATTTCTGATACAAGCCAGGATGCTTTTGGCCTGCTTGGCCACTTCTGCACACTACTGGCTCATATTCAGCCTGCCGCTGACCAATACTCCCAGGTCCTCTGGGCAGCTTTCCAGCTAATCATCCCCAAGCCTCTAGCACTTCATGGGATTATTGTGACCTAACTGCAGGAGCCAATACTTGGCCTTGTTGAAACTCATCCTACCCGCAAGCAGACTGACACTCCCCTCCAGCTAAGTGTCATCTGCAAACTTACTGAGGGTGCACTTAATCACATTGGCAATTACAATTTTATGTTAATTATATTTACTCTGAAGATCACAAGTTGTTGGTGTTGCAACTACTGTCACTCTCCTTTACTCCTAGTATTCTTAATAACCTTTACTTTCTATACCTTCTCCTTCCTCTTTGTTGTAGAAAAGGATGCTCTACATGTTTTACTGCAAGACCTTTGGACATTACAGTAGTTGCCTGTCAATGGATCTCCTCAGAAACTGAGATTGTCATATTTTTCAGTGACACTTAGTCCCTTAAAGAAGTCTTGATCTTAGACCAACCTAAGAAATTAAGGCATGATTTTTTCTTTTATTTTTTTTTTCACTTGTGAGAATAATCCTTTAATGAAAATCTAAAGTTGTACCCCTCATTACAAATAAAAGTACATTAAACATAAACTCCAACATTTAAAACAGCAAGATTTCACTAACATTGTATAATCGCTACACAAAGGGCCAATAATCACTTTGTTCAAAAGAGATAATGCGGCATAATATAAGTAGTAGTTTAAGCAATTATCTGGTAGAACAGTTAATCATCACCCTCAGTTCACAGCCTTTTGTTTCTCAGGAATACACATGTCAGATTGTAATTAAATGCATTCACACTATTCAGTGCTGTGCAGGCTGCCTGGGTGAACAGTGGAATCAAGCTGGAAAACACAATACAGACAAGTTTAGACACAGCTTTTATGGCTGTGTCTGCCTGGCATGAGGCCCTTGCTGACAAATTTGTTATGTAAGGGTGAAACCACATAGCAGTAAATTATTTATTAAAGAAAGTAATTTATGGTAAAAATGATGGCTGTAGAAAATTTATTTTCACAGTCTTTATACTTTTATAGCATTTTGTTACAGCATGGATTATCTGTCTGGAGTAAATATTCTTACTCCGAAACTGGAATTGAACTGGTTTTGGAAATAGAGTGATTAATTCAAAATTCATGTTTAAAAAGACTTGTAACTTCAAGGGACACACAATCCCACCTGGAAAAAAAACCAACCCAACAACAAAAACACCCCTAAAAGAAGACATTTTTCCAAGTACATCTACAGATGTAGTTGCAGTTTTTAGAGCAGTCTGCATCTGACTGAGAGAAGGGCAACTAGAGTGTGAAGCAATTTGGATTGTACACAGTGATCTGTGAAGAGACAAGGAGTGTGGGAAAGGGAGCTTTCATGTTGTGCAATGTTGTATTCCATGGCTTTCCTGAGACACAATTCCAACCTCTAATATAGACAGCTGAGACATCTGTAACACAGCGTAGTCCTCACCATAGGATGATTGTAATTACAGTTTTGAGAGATGGTGACAACTGATTCCCACAGCCAGACAGAAGTGTTCTAGCCTTGCTGTGAGACAGCTGTGTTGTAGCTGTGCACCCTCTGTTAAAAGAGACCTTTGCAATTCTCCAGGCTACATGTACAATGCTGTTTTAGTGAAATGGGTCTTGAGTCTGAGCTTTTGCCTAGTCCATACTTGACACTTGAGTACCAAACTATATTAAATGTGATAATTGTGAAAGATCTGTGTACAATAGAAGACCTCTTACTAGCAATAAAGACACTAACCTGTTTCTCATACATTTTAAGTGGGAGAAAACTAAACCAAGTCCCTGCTTGCACAACTTTAGTTGAGTTGTGTATATTTTAACATCATGTATAAATTGAATTCATCAACCTCAAAATGATCCTATTGAGTCTATATTTCCTGCTGTGTTTTACAATTTTGATCATAAATTTCTAATCCAGCTGTTCATGTGTCTATACTGTATTTAGTAGTATCCTCTAATGAAACAAAAATATAAATGTGAAAGTATAGGTGGAAAAAAAATTCTAAATTCTTTCTAGCTCTCTATACTAAATCAAAATATTTAAACCTCTAATTCTTTTCTATTTTTGCAGCAAGTTCAGGCACATGCAATGTACATGAATATCTGAAGCAGTTTCCTTTGTTTCATGAAGCTTCTCCTCTAGTACATTTTTGCCCATACCTTTCATACTAGAGGTCAGTTACCTCCTTTTTTCCCTATATGCTCATACAGCTTATACGTGTTTTGTTCTCAAAATTCTTGTGACAGTGCTTTAAAGAGTGTATTTTCCAAATAAATCAGTAATGGTGATATAAGAGAGCATGCAGCTGATCTTCATGGAGAAGAAATAAGAAATAAATATGACAAGATCTTTAGAAAACCTAACAAGGTCATCAGAAGTCCTGTGAAGAAGGTGACATTTTGTTTGTAATTCCCAGGAAAGTGATGTCTTGCTGTGATTGCATTGAGTTTGCTAGTATTAGTACAGAGATAGTATAGCAGAGGAGAGTCTATTTGATGGCCTTCTTAATACAGTCCTGTGATGATTTCTGAATGCTGATGGGTAATCTTTTAAGGAACCTGGTTGAGAGTCAAAAGTGCTTTACATTTGGAATACAGAATGCATTGGATGCATCCTAGTGGATGAAGGAAATGCTGTTGCTGTAATTTACCTGTACTTAATTAAAGCCTTTGACATTGTCTTCCACAGCATTCTCCCAGAGAAACTAGTAGATCATGGCTTAGACAGATGTATTCTTTGCTGGTTAAAAAGCTGGCTGAATGTCCAAGCCTGGAAAGTTGTGATGAAAGGAGTTAAATACAGTTAGTGGCCGGTCACAAGCAGTGTTCCCAAGGGCTCAGTTTTGAAGCCAGTCTCATTTAAAATCATTCTCATGATTAAATTGAGGGGATTCAGGGCTCCTTCAGTAAGCTTGCAAATGACAACAAACTGGTCAGGAAAGCTGCTTGGCAGAAAATGTTGGGGGGGTGCTGGTTGACAACCAGGTGAACATGTGCCAGAAGTGGCCAAGGCCAACAGCCTGCTGTCTTGTAATTAGAGATAGTGTAGCCAGCAGGACTGGAGAAGTAATTGCCCTCCTGTACTCAGTACTGGTGAGGCTGCACCCCGAATACTGTATTCAGTTTTGGGCCCCTCAGGATAAAAAGCACATTGAGGTGATTGAGTGTGTCTAGAGAAAGGCAATGAAGCTAGTGAAGGGTCTGGAGAACAAGTCTTATGAGGAGTGCCTGAGGGAACTAGGGCTGTTTAGTCTGGACAAGAGGGGAGTCTGAGGGGAGACCGTATTTCTCCTTATAACTACCCAAAAGAAGGTTCTAGTGAGATGCGTGTTTATCTATTCTCCTAAGTGGCTAGTGAGATGACAAGAGGAAATGACCTCTATTTATGTCAGTGGAGGTTTAGATTGAATATTAGGATATTGGATCTCATTGTATTTTTACTGCATTCTCAGTGTTAGGTGGCCCGAAAATGTATTTGATCTGTATACATTTTCAAAAGAAACATTTGCAAGACACATTTTCCAACAAAGGAAAAACACAAAGTGAGATGGCAGTGCGGCTACCTTCTTCCCAGAAATAGAATCAACTCAGCATAAACTCTACCTCAAAGCTCAAGGAATTGATTATACAGGAATATAAACTTTCCTGTACAATGATATTGAACAACTTTCTGAAAATAGATCTGATCCTGGAAAGTGCTGAATGACTTTCTCTCTTCAAAGGACTGCATGTCCAGACCTGTGGACTAGATAATTTATTCAAAAGTAGCAATAGTACAGCATTACTGTAATTCTCCTAGTCCTAAAAAACATCGGAATTGGCAAAACTATGCTAGAAGTTATTTCAAATTTGTCACTTTGTCAGAACTCTTCATTTTATTACTGTTGGTATTGTTATTTGACTTACTTAAAGGAATAGTTCCCCATGGTCAGATACACTTCCGTAGCACTCAGACTTTTGAAAAGTTCTCATTTGATTTCTTGAGAAGATTGCTTCACAGCCTTTATTTTAAATAAGCTTGAATTTAAAAATTGATCCTGTCAGCTGATAGCTTAATACATTTTTCAGTACTCTTTATCAACACCATCTCTGATATTGCCAGTAGCAAAGAAGGCAGCAGGTTTTAGAGTTGTGGGGGAGCCCTCTTGTAAATCAAGAGATCTTGTAACCCAGGCCTCGTCAGGGAGTTCACATGTGCAGGCAGACTTATTAAGGAAATCCAGGTTTCGCAGCTCCAGCACATAGTATGTTATATAAACAAAACAATCTGATGAAGGATTTCGCTTCTTTCTTGATCTAACATGTGATTTATTAAATATCTGTTGTTTTACAAATAACTCATTGTCGTCGATTCCCCTGTAACACATATGTGCAACTTCCCCATTAGCATTAGGAGACCCACATATACGTGACAAAGACTGTTGAACTGGGCAATATATATTCTATTTATAAAACTTGAAGATCAAAAGTTAGCCTTAATGAGACAAACAAGCTATTCTTGTTTTTCTATCACTATTAAAGGTAGCATTTGTATAAATTGTTTTTTTCAATCATTTTAGAGAAGCCCTTTAAAGAAAGTACCATGCTAATAATGTAGCCCTAGGTGACTGGGACATCTGAACATTTTTAAATCTTGATTAAATTAGGAAGAGGAGAAAGCATTTTTAAGAGTATGAGCGCATATTCATTACAGTAAATATTATTAAGATATTGGGAACTCACTAAAGGAAAAATCATTATCTTTGCACAGTGAATATAATTTGTAATAAACAAGCTCTTGATCATTAATTCTTTTCACTGTACTTAATTCTCTACATTGTTCCAGTTGGTTACCTTCTACAATAAAGCCCACTGGAAAAAGAAAAAAAACAATTTTTTTCCTATACATTTTACCTTAGATAGATAACTGAATAGTTACAGCAAGGAAAAATATGTAGAAATACTGAGCAAACAACATCTTAGTAAAAGCTTTTCTTCTCAGAAATAGCAAAAGACGTAGATGACATTGATGGGGGGGCGTTATTGTCATTCTCACACTCTCACTGTTTTGATGTCATTACCATGTTATTTCCATTGTTCTGACACAAGCACTTGTTTGTTCTAATTGCACCAATCTCAACAGGACAATATTTATGCCATTCATTAGCATGAATACATGGCATGTTTTACTGTGTAATTCATACATGTCAAACATACATACAGTTAAAGCTTTTACATGCATGGCTTTCGATGTATACATTATCCTGTTGCAGAATATATTTTTTTTAATTTTTAAATGATCTTATCAGACAAGTAGACTTAGATGTAGATAACTAGGTATATCTGAAAGCTACGGTCATTGCCAGTCATGGGATGAACACTTTCTTATACATGGACTATGTTATTCTCTTTTCAGCAAGGCTTTCACACTGTTTTCAGACTGAAGCATTACTTCTAATCATTTTCTATGGATCCTCAATAGCAGTGGATCAGTGGGAAGTGAGGGTGCGGGAATATTTATAAAACTGCTTTTTTTGTACGAGGTCCTTTTCATGTAACCTCTTTCTTGCTATTCTTATTCAAACTAGGTATTTTGGGATGCTGTGCTGTCTACTGAGAAATTATATCTGTTGGTTAATTTAGATATAAGAATGAGCAAATTCTACCCTGAATTAAAAGGTTTACCATACAGTCCAGAATTGCTGGCGTAAGGTATAAAACCAAAACCTAAAATAGAGAGGAGTATTTATCACACAAGCTTCCCCGCAAATTTTCTACCTCTGCCTGCCAGACACATTAACAAGTGGAAATAAAATGTAAAGCACTATATCACATCTGCGTATCTTTCTGAGCATTCGTGTGTAGATGCATTTTTTTCTGTTCTCCCTGTCTATACACTAACTGCACAGATCATATACCTGTGTGACTGTGTCTTTCTCTCTGTATACATGTATCTATCAAAAAAAGAAATATTCACGTGGTTTAGTCCCATCATAAAATTGTGTATTTCAATGATGTTATTTCACTGATAGCACCTCAACTAAAAATTTTACTATAAAAGATTTGAAAAAAAGAAATGGCAGTATAAACTACAGCGCGTTTCAAGTATAGAAATCTCCAACAATGTGTCAGAAAATGCAGTTTAGATTTACAGTGGTCTTTTTAGTAGATGTATATTAGTAATTAATTTGATCTATAGTCTAAGAGGCATTTTATAATTAATTTCTCAGCGTTTACCACATACAAGCCATCACTTTAGAGTGCTATGTCATTAACAAAATCCCATTTTTTCATAAAGAATAGGCATACTGATCTACATTTTCCCATGCCGCCTAGCCAGAATGGACTCGAGGGATATTATCTTATTCAGAAAGAACCTTTCAAGGTTGAATAAAAGAAATGGTGCAGGGTCCCTGGGAGAGGGAAGTGATCATCATTTTCACCTTCAACTCTTCTTTGATGTGGCAGAGTCAATTTTTAATCAGCAGCCATCAGACTGGGCTTCATTTCGCCTTACAAAGTCCTATTACTCTGCCACTTTCTGGAAGGAGGTGATAAGGACAATGCTCTTCTTTTTCTCTTCATAGAGCCCTGCATATGATGAGTCCCTTTGGAGAGGTTTGATAAAAAAAAAAAAAAAAGAGTGAGTATGTAAGGATAAAGGTCACCTCTCTGCCAGAATTAACTCTTCAAGACAACAAACTTTTGATTCCAGTGTATTTGTTTTTAGCAATTCTTCTGTATTCTTCTGTATGTAGTTTTTGTGGTCAGCAAAAACAAGACAAGGGTTAATCCCCATGAAGCTTTTGATCTAAATGCTACTTCAGATTATTGGTCTGCCACAGGGAAAAAAAATAAAATGAAATAAGAAAAAAAATAAACACCCTCCCCCTACCACATATCACAGACATTCGATTGCTCCAGTACTAAATGGACATTTTGAAATTAGTAACACAAAGGAAATTACATAAAATGGCATAAAACTAAAATACATCTATTTTATCAAAGCATCTCCAAGTTATCATTTATTGCAAGAATACGCTACAGATCCTTAAAGATAAATGACAGTAGAGATATTCCCTGCAATCATTGAAATGGGAAAAAAAATCCCCCCTCTGGAGGTGTTTTTTATGTTAAATAAACCTAAATTATTTTTTAAACTATGCATTCATGCAGAAAAAAACTCTATAATCTCTTAGTATCATTTATTGTAGTCAGCAGTCTTAATTGCCTTCCTGAAATGGATCAGAGTTCTGGGAATTACACACTAAAATGATGTTACCACTCTCCAGTCTTCACATTCCTTGATATAATCTCATTAAAAATATCAAGCCTCTAGGTGAGGGAATACATATGGATGCTAAATGCATTTTAAGCAGGAGCACCTAAACTGATGACCTAGTTATTACAGAACAAAGCAGCTCAAGATGAATTTTAATGCTGAAATAAAGGAGTTTTCTTTTTGGTTATTACTATAATTATAATATGGGTTTGAGTTGGGGTTTTTTATTACCTCTGGAAAAAAACATATTGTAATTCTGAACCAATCAAAACAGTGAAATGATGTTTCTGGATTAACAGAAACTCTTATTTTCCAGTAGACTATAAGAGTTAAAAAAAAAAAACCAAACCCAGTAGAAACCAACAGTTTTATTAGCTATAATTGCCATAAAGAAACGGGAAAAGAGGTATGGCAAGTTACTTTTTTTTTAAAAACACTAACTGTGTTAAAAAAAATTTATTTAGCAAAAATAAATGCATCTCCCAGCTAAATAATTCATAAGGAAGGGAGAAGTTATACTGAATTCCACATTTGAAATAATAAGATTTTAGAGAATTGTATATTCTTTTATAAATTACAAAAAAGAATTTTGCAAGAAGTAAGTGTATATAGCCTGAATATATCTTATGTAGTCTGTGATCTGATGTGTTGTAATAAAAAAAGCATTTTGTCTCTGCTGCAGCTTAACAGAGGCAGTATGGACTGCTCTTTGAAATGAGTACTTAACAAAATCTGAAATATTTCAATATTTTCATTTTCAGTGTTATCTGACAGACTAGATTTGAGTCCCATGGATTATGCCCAAGGTGCAGGGCAATATATATATTAATTGGATGAAAAGTATAACTGCTATGTGACATTACACTTTTGAAGCAAATTGTCATAAACCCTTTCCAAGTGATTGCTGAAGTTAAAAAAAGAAAAAAGGTGGTAACCTAAATGGAAGAGGTTTTCTTGAATATGATAAAATCAGATTTCAAAGGTTTGTAAGCCAATTGTTGATTTTTTTTTTCAGAAAAAAACATGAAAATAATACTTAAAACAGGGTTTTCTTTCCTTTTTATTTTTCTTTAACAGTATCATTGGTTTGTAGGGCAAAATAGCCTACTTGGAGGTTTGGTGATATGTGATAGTGCGTTTCATGTCATGGCTGCCAGGTCAGATCTGTCATGTGTACATGACAATAATTATCCTCTGGTGGCTGTTGAGTGACTTGTGTTATAAGTAGCAGCATCACAAGTGTTGATAGTGGACACTGTAGTGGAAGTCTCAGCAAAGACATCTATGGATTACATGAGAAAGAACACTGAATTTCCTTTTCTCTTTTGGGAACTACTCCTCCAAGCTAGGCTTCCAGTCTTACAGCTCAGAGGGGATTTTGGTTTTCTTTTTTTTTTCTTTTGGTTTAGTATGATAATCAATTGGGACAGAAGCTTCCTCTCACTTGAGTACTTTTAATTTTCTTTCATTTCATCTAAAAAGAGAAGGGTCAAAATTGACCTGTACATTTTTGTTAAGCGGGTCAGTCCTCCTGTCAGCCTATGGCCTGGGCAGGTGCACACTCTCCTGGGTGGAAAACTGGTTGGATGGCTGGGCCTAGAGAGTGGTGGTAAATGGTGTTAAATCCAGCTGGAGGCCAGTCACAAGTGGGGTTCCC
>WAAB01010576.1:3952-46253 GCA_013389865.1 Piaya cayana | reverse complement strand
TACGGAAAGGGTCATTAGGCATTGGAACAGGCTGCCCAGGGAGGTGGTTGATTCGCCTTCCCTGGAGGTGTTTAAGGCAAGAGTAGACGAGGTCCTGAGACACATGGTTTAGTGTTTGATAAGAACGGTTGGACTCAATGATCCGATGGGTCTCTTCCAACCTGGTGATTCTGTGATTCTGTGATTCCTTACTCTGTCTAGCCCTGTTAAGTTGAGTGAGTATTTTACTGCACTTTGACATAGCCAGATCTTCTTCTGTACTTGGGCAGAGCAAATGGAAAGCAAAGAAGGACCTCAGGCATCCTGAGAAGGATTAACTATGGTAATCAGGTGAGTTGAGACCATAATGTCTTCCTAACACTTGGGTATATAGGGATTTTTTCAACATCTAAGCTTAATTTTTGGTCTTATTTTTTTAACTTTAGTTCACAATTCCAAGGACTGGAAGTGGAATGTTGATAAAATGTCTTGATAAAGGTTGCCAGACATGGCAAAAGGCAATCTTTTGATATAATGTTCTTCATCTATAATCTCATGATTTTGAGCTTCTATCATGGAATCTCAGAAGTAAAGCTCAGTGGGATCTGACAATCAGGGCAAGACTCATACATTCAGTGGGTGACACAGTGGCGTTCAGATCAAACCAAAGCTAATTTAGGCAGCTGCTTAAGTTTTGTAACCTCTCTAACTGCAATACCTCTGGTCATTACAATAACTTCTGTTCAGGAGTCTCAGTGTGTTTTACTGTCTGTAAAACATTCCTTGCTCTGGAGCACTGAAGAGGCTTGTTGCCTACTGCTGTGACTGTAGACTGGGGTTCTGCCCATGTCAGATCTGCAGAGCTAGCCATTTAAAGGGTTCCTTATGTTCTTGAAATACACTGGTCAGATGTAGGAGATAGAAGTGAATGGAAGGATCACTCTCAGCCATTCTTCAGACTCCAGTTTTCCAACTGCATGTAAATTCTTTTAATGTCCAACATAGCCACAGTCTAAGGAGGTCTGAGTCTTATTTCATTTTTTAGTCCAAGTCTGAAGGCATAACACAATTTTTCTGCTGCTGCTGTGTCTTTGGAAGAGGTACTACTCTAGCCTGCCATCAGACATGACTCCCTTAATATCCCTCCTGCTCCTCCAGACAAAACTACCTATGGGTCTACTCATACATTTTCTCCACCAATTTCAGTCAAAAGTTGGCTGATTAAGTCATCTAAATTATTTAGATAATCTAGAACATTTTGTTTTAAATAGATTGGAAAATGATTATAACAACAGTGGTGCTGGCAGAACAGTGAGTGTTAAGTTACACTGTGGTCATAAATACACAGAAAAGCAGAAATAGCAGAAAAGAAAGAACAAATTAAATACCCTTTAATCTAAGGAGGGAGATAAACTCCTAAACTGTGTATAGTGGTGTTATTTAATGCTCATTCTATCTGAAGTGGTAACCTCTGAGGATTAGCAAAAGCATAAATCATGTTTACAGGAATATACAATTAAGTGTCCATCATACGTCCTTGACATTAAAAGAATGTTCCTCATGTTGAAAAGTGAAGCATTCAAAATTTAAGAAAGGTAAAATCCTGGTAACTTGTGCATATTTACAACAACATGCAAACCTGAATGACTGGATCACATACTTAACCTCCCTCGGTGGCCTCATTTTATCTGTTTTGCAGACCATCCTTGGCAATGAACATCATAATTTGTATTCTCATTGCTACTGTTTGACCATAGACATTACTGAATGCACAGTGCACAAATTCTGTTCTGAGGACACAAAGTCTGATTTCCATAGTGATTTTTCTGTGGCCGCTCCTTAAATTATATACCTGTAATTCAAAACATTAGCTAATGTTTCATGTGATCAAAAACAATAGGCTGTTTTACTACTAGGGAACTTTGGTATAGGATGACTTTGTTTATTTTGGTTGAAAATAGGTTAGTCAAAGTATCTGGAAGTTTGAGCAAGAGAGATCAAAATCAGACATACACGTTAATTTTAGTAAGCAAATTTGAGATCTCAGAACCTGAATTTTGAGATACTTCACCATTACATTACTCTTTATACATATGGTACATAGGACCACCAGTTAATCTGTCCTACAGATCACATGCTAAGGATTTTCATCCTCAAAATGAAGAACCTATAGCTCTTGGTTTAACTAACTTAACTAACATTGCTTAGCAAGTGTGTAAAGAGATAGGACAAACACCAAGGTAATCAAGGAAGCATTCAACTACAATTGTCGATAGGTAAATCCTTCCTTTCTTACTGGGGTTTCTTTAAGAACGTAATTGATTAGAGATCTTATTACATTTCATAGTCTTACACATTGAATTGTATGCTGTTCCTCCATTACATTCTCAAAATCTTGGCTTCCCATCCCCACAAGGAGGTAGCTGCTGGTTGTTCCTGCCCTGAAGCTGCTCACAATATCAACCTTGCTTTTCACCAGTCAAAGTCTTTGAGCATGACCTGGTGTTCATCTCCACACATCTCTCTGATATCCAGAACCTTACTCCCAGGAAGTTTCCTCCTGCCAGGGCCTTCAGTTTCATCTTTCCAAGACCCCTCCTTTCTTCAAGCACTTGCTCATTTGGGGAATTTGTCTTTTTGATACCTAGTCTATAAGCTCTCTGGACTACACAGTCTATATGCAGAAATGCAATGCATGATAAGACTCTTAGTAGTGGTTCTGTCTCATGTCTGTTTATTAATTAGAGGATTTGTAATGTGCTGGTTTTGCTTAGCAAGCTGAGCTGTTTTCAGAGTTTACTATTACCTCCTACTGTTTTCAGCTAGTGAGTGGCAAGACCTAGAAAAATTGCAAAAGTCAAGGCTGTGGCATTTTCTACCTCCCCTCTGACCCATACATTCAACTGTCTTCTACATGCTAGCATTCAGTTGTAAATACTTTTTTCATCTATGACCCAGTGCATGTTAACTTTTCAGAAGTTTGTAAATCTAAATTTGCGAAGATTTTTCTAGAGACAGTAATGTTTAAATATGTGATATGATAGTGCCTTCATACCAAATGAAATGTCATTGTGCTAAAACAAGAAAAATATCATAATACAAACTTTCTTAAAATTATTTAACATTAGGCATTAGAACTGTTACACTGATATCCAAGCACTTCAAGATTGTCAGTGCTGTATAGATGGAAAATGAAAGCTCCAAGTAGTGGATGATTATGATATATCAGCCTGTATTCCTAAGAGAAAAAAAAGGAGGAAAGAATGTCCTTTTCAGTATATATAGGACAAATTTGAAATTAAGGAAAGACCTCCTAAACACCAGCAGTAATATAGCTCCTCAGAGTATATCCCATGATTATCTCTTTCAGAGTTCCCTTACTTCTTGTGATTCCAAACATTTTTGCAAGTCTTATTTGTTATAATTCCTTACACTGAAAAATGTTAATTAGAACCATTTCCTAATCAAGGATTGCAAGAATTTCCAGTAAATGCTTTACAAGAAAATATCTTGTTTTTGAAAGTAATCCATCAAATCATAAAAGACCTCAGATAGCCAAAGCCACACAAAATGTTTTGGGGAAAAATCTGAGTTCCACAATTTTAAAATATTTGTGGATTTTTTACTCTCTTACTGACAGGATCACCTCCATGTTTATAACTTGCCAAACCAAACAAAAGATGGGATTCAGTTTTAGAGGGGGTTGCTGTGATGGTTACTTCTAACTCTACCAAACACAAATTTGGTGGCTTTTTTATTTGTTTTGTTTGTTTTAGTTTTTTGTTTGTTTGTTTTGTAAGGAAAAAGGAAAAGAAATTATGAATGTTTGTTTATCACCAGTGGTGATAAATTGGATTTCATATTTAGACAATCTTCCTTCTGTTGGCAATAGTTCTAACTGGATTTGATATATGCCAGATCTTAATGACAGCTGTTTCATAGAACATAGGTATTTGCATTTTGAGCACCTTAGATTAACCTCAGACTTACAGTATCTTCAGTTCCCACTGCAAATACCTTCCAATACTCCAATAGAATGTGTCTTGCTAAAACTGTTAGTTTATATCATATGCAGTTTATATTATACATTATACTTGTTTTCTCCACGGCTTTTCACATCTTCTCAAAGATTCCTCGGAAAAGAAAATCTTTTGACATATTCAAGGTTTGTATTCACATTACTTTGTTAATTAAAACTTGGAGAGTGTCTGTTTATGTGCAGATCACCTTATCAGAATCTTTTCCAAGCCTTCAGTGGACTGCCACATATAAAATTATTTCAGTGCATTCATTAAGTACTAATTTAATTAGAATGATGTTACACCTCCCATTTTCACAATTAACAGCTCCTAGTATAATAAAATGATCTTAAAATTGAAAACTCATTATGAAACATTTGCAAATATTGAAACATTGCCACTGTGCAATTGTTAGAACTCTGTTATGCTACTATTAATTTCTTCCTGATTATTCACACTTGAAGGAATATTTTATACCTATCCACTCATCTTTCCCCTAGAAAGAGGTAAATGTTTTAAGTCAAGATACACTGCAAATAAATAAATAAACAAACACCTACCTACCTACCTACCTACCTACCTACCTACCTACCTACCTACCTCATTTTCTCCCAGCTCCTCAATATGCAAAAACAACACTGCATGAAGCTGAACTGTACATTTCTGAAGATTTATAAGATTGTTCTTAAGTGCCTGGAAAGGAAGCAGAGCCAGCCAATAATGAGTATTCAGACAGGGTGCAACTCTCAGTAGGTTAGAAAGCCTTTTTTTGTCACATATGAACTGTGAAATATGTCAGTCCTTATTTAAATAAGGAGCTAATAATTGTTTGAAAAGTGCTCTATAGCATGAAAGATAATAGGTTCACTTTGGTTTTATGTTAAATATTTTAGGTTAAGATAGTTCATTGCAATACAAATGCATGTAATAGTTTCTTCCTGTACAATAACTTTTGCAAAGGTAACCAGGCTCTATAATTTGGCTTTGATGAAGGCAACCAGTCAGTCAACTTTTTCCTCTAGAAAACAGTCAGAGCAAGTACAGATGTCAGGTGCAGAGTTCCGTAGACTATTTGGTGACCTCCATGCTACTGAGAAAAAGTCAACAGCTGCTTCAAGTACAGTTCTAGGGATGATGGACATTGGTTAAAACCAACTGAAGGGTTAGAGAAGCAATAGACGACCTTTGCCTCAGAAAACATCTAAAAAAATCCTAAGTATGTTTAAGTAGCTAAGGAAATGCACTCATCATATGTGTTAAAAATGTGTATATTTATGGCACCCTTTGCACTAATTGCAAAAATTTTTCAGGAAAGATTATTCTATCATTTGTTATAGTGTCAAGAACAAGCAGATGCATGATGCAGTTCTGAAAGGAAGTGCACAATAAATACAATGGTGCGAGTAAATGCATTGCAATGTAAGTTCCAAGTCACTCTGACCTCCCAAAATAGTTCTATAAATGCACATCTATGTTGCTTGAGTGGTGACTGAGAAAACCTCAAGGCAGGATGTAATCAAGGATATTGCAGAGCTCTGTATGAAACAGAATGACTTAATCATTTATGAGTTCTCACAGTGCTGGAGCAGTTCTATAGTTATAAAAGTTAAAGCTTCACTTACATTTAAATAAGAACTGTAGTTAAATTACACTGTGACAGACAGGCAGTGAAACAAAAAGGTCAGTAGTGAGGACTGGAGGGGGGTGGGGTGTTTTGGGTTGGTTTTTTTTTAAATCCAGCTAATATAGTGTTCCTTGTGCTGCGGTGAGAATGTTTAATCAGTGAGAGCATGTTTTAATGCCTTGAGGTGTAAAACATGTTTTTTAGACAGCCACAAGAGAACAAGGATGGTAATATGGACAGGATGGTTCTGAAGGACCAACTACCAGCAAAGTAATCAGCTGCTGGGCAGAGAAAACACTAGCGGAGGAATGGAGAAATCACACGAAGTAGTGACAATATCAGCAGAAGACAGTAGAGCTGGAGACAGTTTGTATTGCATTGTGCCAACTCACTAGTGATGTATAGACAAAGATATAATCATGCTACAATTTGATACAAAGTAAAATTATCATATAGCACTTACTCAAATGCTTAAACCAATTATGGCTAGTTAGAGTAAGTTACTAATATGTCTGAACTAGTAAGCACTTAATTGACATTTGATTATCAGTCTAAGGCAAAAACTGAGACTGGAACAAATAAACCTAAAGTAAATAAATGTAATAGAAAGTTTATTAAAACCAGACTCTATCAGTTTATAAATTACTTCTTACTATGAACACAGAGCACTAAAATGGTTATTGAAATATGGAAAATATATGAAAAATAATTAACTGAGTACTCAATTTAACATTCATATACAAATGTGTATTTCGATAATAAAATCCAAACTAGATTAGGGCAAAAACAAAAGTAGTTTAATCTTTGGTTTAAAATTGTATTAACTCAAACATCTCTATCAACAATTGTACTATATATGCATGATGTCTAATTTTTAATGAAAATGACATGATCTGCATGCATGATCAACATAAAAGACGATTTAGTCCTTTATGTTTATAAGAACATAGAGTCACTGGCTGTGGATGACAGCTAATTTCCTCTAGTCTCCTTATGCCCTGCAGCTATTAGTGCATGCTGATCTTCAAGCATTATTGGAAAAAATTAAGTGCAAACATAAAAAGAACAAAAAGCAAGCCATCAATTTTAGACTAATTTGAACAAAATAATTTGAAATGCACTACTGCAGTTAAAGAATATATAATATAATGCTGGACTAACTATTTTGTATAAAAAAGAGCCTGATATCACACACACAAAAACCCCATTATGAAGTACAGATGTTCCCTCGGATTAGGAAAAACTTCTCTTTTAGTATATTTAAGCCAAGCATATGGGATTCATTTTTTTGGATGTTTTAAAACTTTTTTAGATATTTCTTGAACAAATACTTAAGGCGTATGATATGGGATGTAAAAAAGCCGCCCTAAAATAATTTTATACTTTGGTATTAAAAAGGTACAAGGTAATAATTTAGGAACTTAATACTGAATGGATTAACTAGAAATCAAAGACTAGTAAAATAAGTAAAGAAGTAAAGTTAAGCAAAACTTTTTTCTTGGTTTTACAGCATTTGCCAAATCATTCCCTATTTCTTGTTGGAAGTTAAATGAATGTGGTATATTTCACAACTAAGCTAATTTGCTTTTACTTTGCAATAATCTATGCTTTCCTCTAGCTGTATAGAAAGTTTCCTCTAGCTGTATAGAAAGTTTTCCAACACCTTTTACCCAGTCTGGTTTTGTTGTTTATCCTTGGTTGTTCTACATTTCTCCTTTTAGAAGTTTCATTCCTCCTTTCATGGGACTTTTTTGGCTATTATATTATAGTCACAAAACTAAGATTAGAATCACAAAACTAAGATTAGAAGAAAAAATATTAAGCAAGTTAATAACCTTTTGCCCTTTATTTGTATGTTCATATTGAGCTCAAAGACATATATTCTGATTACAACTAGCTACTTGCAGTTCAGATTTTTTATGCTGGTTTTGAATTTGAAGTTGTGGATTTGCCTGTGCAAGTTATTAATTTTCTAGAGATGTATACTGAAAATAAACATGGAGTAGACATAGTTGACACCACATATCCCTGTATAATCATATGAGAAAGAATGCAACTCACTTTGAAAGAGCTGTGTGGTTCAAGCGGTTTGTACACCTTAAACCAGACTTTGCTTATCTGGGAGCTGTTTCAAAAGTGTTGAGATTTCTGCTACATACAAATTCAAATTTTGGAAGGGTAGATGTCTCCTCAGTCAAACACAACCAAGCTAACACGAAAAATTTAATTTTAAACAATCAGCTTCTGAAGCACCTTATTACTTATACTTGTGCACAAAAATGTTGGTCCAAGCAAAAAGGCAGGCATAGTTATCTGAAAGAGGAAAATTGCACCTGGCCAAAAGGCTTTCATTGCTTACTTTCAGGTCCATTGCTAGGCAATTTTAGTTCTGATGCATTAAAAAATACATATTATTTATCCCATATGCTTAAAGATTTTTGTAATAACTTGCAGGTGACTGTAGAGTATTTCTTACTTTTGCCTCTCAAAAACAGCTATTTCAGAACTGATTTCATACTGATCTCATCCACTTTTTCATATAAAGACATATTTATACAGCCCCTAAATGCTTAGTTTTTCCTTATTTAGTTACCAAAAAGAACTGACTGTTGCGTATTGCAACTTCCAGTCTCTCTGTGAATCCCTAGTATGCTGCTTCAGAATTACAGCACAAAGTGATTTTGCTTCTGAGATGGATATTTTTAATCATGAGTGCCATGCAAGAATACATCATAAATTCTGTAGGCAATTTGAAAATGCTTTAAAGTCCAAGTTTGGAGGAAAATACCAGACTGATCTTTTTCCACAAAAAGGGAAAAATGAATACAGAATTTGACTAAAGTAACCCCAGAACGATAGGGTTATTAGGTTTGTAAGATTGGTAATGGGCCATAGTGTTTATGCTTCCAAATTTTTTGTACCTTACTTTCTCTTCCTGTCAACTGACTTTCTGTGATATAAGTAAAATTAGCACTTTCTTTGTGTACTTTCAGGTGAAGAACTGGCCTCCTCCCTTAGTCAATAACAATGTAACTATGTGGCATTCTGATTAAGATGATCTCATGATCAAATGACACTGTAAAGTCAAGGTGGCTTTCCAGAAGATGTTCCATCCTTTACTAGTGGTATGAAAGGAGAGGCAAAATCCTTCATTTATGTTTCATCTACTACATCAATTGTTGAAGGAAGCAGAAGCTTGTGGTGACCAGAGGTGTGATTTTGACTTCGTTTCCTGATAGTGAGTGAGTTTTTAAAATTTAAACATATAAACTAGAAAACTAGGCTTTATCAGGGATAGTTAGGTTGTGAAAAAACAGTGAAAATCATATTTGTCACTTAGGAATGTATCCATATTAGCAGAGTGACTGTCTAAAACATGTACATGTTTTGTATTTGCATTCTACTTGGGCTGAACACTGACATACGTGAATAATTCCCACTAACTTCACCGGGGATGATTTCTGCTTGCCTGAAAGTGTGTGGCTTCCACAAAGTAAATAACAACATGGTGATATGCTTAAACGTCAAGGACAGGAATGCATGGAGATGCATATAAAATTATTTGGGACATTCGATATTCCATAGAAGATGCTTTTAGCTCTTACAACTGAAATATTACCAGTGGAAGGATTTAATTTCTAAAAATATTTTTCTTGTTTTAAGAACTCCCTGTCACATAATTCTTCAGCTCAATTTATGGTGAAACTTTGCTTGTTTGCTCATATTATAGATAAGCCTAATATATATAATCTTTAAAAGGAAATGATACAGAAGATTCCTGTGGGTTGGATACTTTTTATTAGCAGTCAATCAAAATACTGGATTTAACATTGTCATTATGTGAATCATGATCCATTTTGATACATGAGAAACCTGGAATAGAACATGATGAATCACACCAATGACATGACATGGTCTGTTGGCAAAAAATACAGCATATAGTTTAAATTAATTTAATTTTTATTCCTTGTGCTAATTCCCAACATTTCAATCAACTTAATAGCAATAATTTTGGCTCAGCCCACCTATTTCCAAAAATAAATACGTATATTAAACCTGTATAGTCCCATTTCCAGAAGCGTTTATAGAACGTGCATATAATCATGTCGGTCAGAAAGAGGCAGTTTCCTCTTTCACTTAACTTAGCACATTTTATTTGCAAATTAAACAGTGAAATAATATCCTTCTTTTACCACCTCCTTACACTTTGTATCCTGGCTCTGTTGTCTTGATTGTTGAGGTGATTTGAAGAAAAAAAGAAAGAAGTTAAGTCGTAGAACCATGGCCCCATACCAAAACCATATTGCTGCATATTCAAATGTAATATTTCTCCTGAGGCCAAAACATTATTTGCACAAAGAATAATGCTACACAAAATAACAGGAAACATACTGTGAATAATGTCTTACATATGAAACCCTTGGTACTGTTAGTAAAGCATCGGTTATATGCATGCAAAATTAAATGACCATGAAGAAGAGACAACATAATAGTTTGTGAATTTATGATGTATTAGCTAATAGATTTTTCATTTTATTTTAAACACTAATAGTTCTGCTTTAAAAATATTTCTAAAATTATTGCATATACCACTACCATTACACATGGCAAAAAGAAGTTGAAGGTACCTTTAAAAAAACCCCAGTGCTTATGTGGACTAAATTTAAGGGACAGAATAGCAAATACCAACTTGACAGTGATGTTGGACTTCATCCTGAGCAATTCCAAGACCTCAACAGACCAAAATGATTGACAACTTTATTTTTCTGTAATATAGGTAATTAATTTAGTATGCCTCAAAACATGCAAGAAATTATCCTTCATCCTGAAATTACTAATTCTGCTTTAGTTGACACATCATACTGTTGAACAGTTTCTGAAAGGCCAGTGTCAATATATAAGCTCTCTTGCTCTTTGAACCTCCCCTCAGCAGCCCAAATTCTGGCTGAGGGATCATCATTGCATCCTAGTTTTTTGGACACTGTAATTCTTCTTGAACTCTAGGTCTATGAATGGAAACGTGGCAGTAAATTCTGAAAACATTAATAAACTTTAGCACTGTCAAGGCACATGATTGCTGCAGTGTCTTTTGGACATGGTTCCATGGTGGTCACAAGTTCCTGTGCCAATAACTGTGCTGGCTGGTTGCATAAAACCTTAAAACTCCCTCTGTTTTAAACTTTCAGGAAATTTTTTGAAGGTGTTTTTGTAACTGAATACCCTAAGAAAGCTGGGTTTATAGAATCAAAGAATCATACAATGGTTTGTGTTGGAAGGGACCTTCAAGGATCATCTACTCCAGTGCCTGTGCTCTGGGCATGGGCATCTTTCTGTAGATCAGATTGCTCAAAACCCTGTCCCATCTGACTTTGATGTGGCATCTACTACTTCTCTGGGCAACCTGTTCCAGTGTCTCATCACCCACACCATAAAAAAAAGTCATCTTTATATCCAATACAAACCTACCATCTTTCAATGTAAAATCATTGCCCCTTTTCCTGTTACTACAGGCCCTGGTATAAAGCCTCACTTCATCTTTCTTTTTTCAGCTTGTATTGATATAGGGGATTCCCCTAACATAGGTGATGGAATTTACACTTGGCCCTGCTGGAATTTATAAGGACTCACTCCTTATGTCTATTAAGGTCACTCTTTAAGTCTATAAAGACTTTTTGAATCTATGTCATGGATGAAGATAATTAATAGTGTTGGCCCCATCACAGAATCTTAACAGACACAAGTAATTTCTAGTTTTCACTTGGATACTGAGCCATGGGCCATAGCTTTTTGGATGAGGACATCCAGTTAGTTCCTTATGCATCTAACAATCTATCCATCAAGCCCACATATCTCCAATTTAGCAACAAGAATGTTGTGGACTGCAATACAAGAAGCCTTACAGAAGTTCAGATAGATGACATCTTGTCCACTTACCTTGTCTGCTGATGGAGTCATTCCATTGTAGAAGGCCACCAGATAAGTCAGTCACAATCTGCCCTTGGTGAAGCCATGTTGACTGTCTCTAATCACCTCTCTGTCATTCATGTGTCTTGACATAGCATCCAAGAGGTTCTTTTCCATGATTTCACCAGGCATAGAGATGAAGCTGACTTATTTTACAAATGGTTGTGATATCTCCCTTTTCCGCAGTCACTGAGGACTTTGCCTGAATGTAATGACTTTTTCTGTATGATGGAGATGGGCTTGGCAGCTACATGAGAGTAATTTAGTTCTGTCTCCCACAGAGTAATTTAGTTCAGCACTTAGGCAACACCATCTGACCACTATCACAAAGTTCCTTCACACTTTGTAGACCTGTAGGTTCACGTGAATACCTTGCAGTAAGGACTTTGGTATGAATAACTAAAGTATATCTAGACAAAATATAATCAGAAAGATATATTGTGTCGACTATCAGATCAGATTGATACTTGTTATTTTTCCTAAGTTCATTTCTCACTAGTCACATTCAAACTATTGCACAAAGTCACAGATTTGTTCCTCATTGCTAAAATCAAAACAGTTATTTGCTTGATATATCTTAACACTTTCTTGCAAAAACTGTGTCATCGCTTCTGGAAATAGAACTGAAAAAGCTCAGAGACCTCCTTCTGTAAGCGTGTTCTTCATACCTTTTATGCCTTCCACAGAAATTTATAACCATATTTGTCAATGCCTTGGGCATGATTTTTACTGCTTGTAGAAATAAGTCTTGATAATCTGAAGTTAGCACTTACCATAATATCACAATGGCTACACTGTTATCACAATTTAATACACAATCACTACTAAAATTATTTTTAACAAACAATCTAAATATTCTAAATTGCTATTCTAAATAACTACCAATTGTTCTAAATACCTATTAAACAATCTAGTTATTCAAAATTAGGAAATATTCTCTCTTTTTCCTTTTTTTCTCTCTTCACACAAGCAAATAAGTTAATTACAACATTTTTATATTTAAGGTGACTTCTATATTTAAATATATGCATAATGCCATCTACTTTTGTCAAGGAAACCTCTTAGACGTAAGAATTCCTTCTTTGCATTTCTATAGAGCTCAAACCTCGAGAAATTAAATAATTGCATTAGAAATAAAATAATCCTAGACAGGTTCTGGAAGCATCCCTGCTTGTACAAATAATTATTGGAAATCACCTGCTGTTCCCTGTTACTGTGAAACCTCAAACATATGAGATTTCCCATCAAATAAGAGGTCATCTTAAAGTGAAAAGACAGAGCACTAAATATGTAGTCACAACAATATCACTCACTCACAAAAAACCCCACAATAATCAAGATCACTCTTGGTACAGTCAGAGTCAGTGGGAGTTTGCCTGAATAGAGTCAAAAGACAAAACAAGATAGTTACTCTTCAGTTGAATGTTATGTATCAGAAAGTATAAAGCCAGAATGTTTGGAAGTAAACCAAAACCAGGGTTTTGGATGAAAAATACTAATCTTATCAACAGGACCTTAAGAACATTTGCAGAAGTAAAGTTAATTTTAAAGAAAGAGCACTTGATTTTAGAATGGTCTTCAAATGAACATGGCTTTTGAATTTCTAGTAACGTGAAAGATGACAATAAATATCCATCTCTATGAAAAGCTAAAATTATTCAGAACTGTACTTGAATTATTAAAGTATAATATCTTAAAATGTAAATTATTTGTATTGTCTTTGATTTTAAGATGTTTTGCTTTGCATATAACAGTCAGTGGGCTCATATATATACGCTGGTTTTATGCATGTGTACACTAAGAAATTCTGATAGTGAGACATAGTACAAGGGTTTTGGAGTTTGAGCTTGAATTGTTACAGGACAGTGACTTGATTTTTACTAGGACAGTTCTTGAGTTATAAGATCTAGAGGTCATTGCAGAAGGATGCTATATTTCTGTCTTGATCTATGCATGGCTACTGATTATCAAAATAGTAAGGGGCAGGGTAGATTTTAACATTTTCCCTCTGAAGGATTTTTTCCCCATATTAGCCATGATGCTATGACTGTTCTTTAGGGTACAGGCTCTGAAACAGAGATTATAATAGTTCTTGGGCATCAGGGAGGTAAAGTTGCAGAAACTGACCACTTTAGCCAATATTTTAGTAATGGAAAAAAATAATGCTCTGAATCAATTCTCTTGTCTTTTTGAGGAATCTGATCCCAGGTCAATGTTGCAGGCATGAGGAAATAAAGGGTAAGGAAGGGTATTTCTGCCTTTTCTTTGTTTCAATAAGTGCTTCAAATATTGGGCTACATCACCACATTTCTCTCTTTGTCCCAGTGAATATTTTATGATGTTATGCAAAGAGTAATATTATAAGAGGTTATGAATTTCTCAGCTCTGACTCTTAAACAGGCTAACTAACAAACAGACTCCCAGTCACCTGATCATTTGTTCTGCCACTCCATGTGGTGACTAGAAGAAAATAGGAAAAAGCATTAATAAGAAAGTTCATAGGTTATTATAAACACAAAGAAGTCACTTACCAAATTCCATTCTGGGCAAAAGAGGCTTCATCTGGGGAATATTAATATATTGAATATTAAAATAGATTTTGGTAGTGGGAAACAAAAACAAACGTAAAAAACATATATTTCTTCTCGCTTTCCCAGACTCAGCTTGACTCTGGATTCCTCTGCCTTACACCAGCTGGCACAAGAGAAGAAGGAAATGAGGAGTTACATTCAGTCCATAGTACTTAATCCCTCCCGCTCCTTTGTTTTCACTTTTCCTCTGCTCCAGCATAGGCTTTCCATCATCTGCATCTCTTTAGGAATTAATATCTGCTTTGTCATTTGGTCCTCTATGGTATGGATATCTAGTCCATTATGAAACAACACCTTCCCCTTCTTACTTAAATATTTTCTCAGAGGTACCACCATTGTGGCTGATGGGATCAGCTATGCCCTGTGGTAGGTGGGCTGGAGCTGGCTGGATGTCTAGCGCATGGGCATCCCCAAGGCTGTCATCACAGAGGCCATCCCTGCAGCATCCCCTTTGGCAAATGGCCTTACACCTGACACAAATGTCACCTAAAATCTCTGCAGATGGAAAAGGAATGTGTACAGTAAAAAATCACTGAATAGAATGGAGAAAGAGAAGTGTTAAAAGGTGGAAAGTTTAAGACTGTGAATGTTCGTTAAGGAAAATTTTTAAAATCAACTAGAGAGAGGTTACATGTTGGGATTGTTCTTTAAGTGCCCTGGCAGGGCGGAATTGGGAGAGTCACAAAGATTTTGGATGACTTTGTAGTGTTATGTTAATGAAGTGGTTTGCAGGGGGGGCAGGAGTTTTTCAGGCTGGCAGCAGGGAGATTTGGGATGGGCGGTTGCCAGGAGAGGCTAGTTGCTAGGGCAGAGTGACCAATGAGAGTTTACCTGATGTTTTGGCCTGCTTGTCCTATATAAATGAGTGAACTCTAAATAAACAGGACTTCATGTGAAATCATATTGATTTGTTTGTGAAGTTCCTTGGCCCCCGCCACAATAGTTACACACCATGTATTCTCTTCTGCTCTTTCCTATGCACCGTGCCCATGCTAGATTTATGTAGATCACATGAACTTTAAAATACAAAGAATCCTGACACTGGAAACAAAATTATGAGGGGAATATGAAAGTACAAATTCCAAACATACCTGATTGCAGTCTATTTGCTCGGAGAGTTTTTAAGACTTCTTTGTAACACATCTTGGTTTTGACAGGCTGGCAGGTAATGTATCTGCATCTTGTCCATTTGTAGCCTCCCTGAATAAGCACTTCTCATTGTTTGCTCCATTGTGCAAGACATCACATCCTGAATGACTTGTCCTAGGCTTAACTTTAAATGCTCTTGCAATAGGATGGAGGAAGGCTGACAGCTTTCCCTTCCCACAGAGATTTTCTTTGTCTTTGCCCTCTCTGACAATGATGACCTCTCTCTCTGCTTTGTTCAGTGTGGGATCTCATTCCTTACTCTTAGAAGTCTGGTCCTCCAGGTTTACCCAGCAGGGATGTAACTGCAGCAGCACAGGTATCTGCTTCCACATGAAGCTTTGGTAACCTGGACATCTACTCTCTTTTTCCATACTCCTGACATGTTTCCTTTGCTGAGATTTAGCTTGCAAAATCAAAGCAATGAGTTATCCTTCTTTGTATTAGGATACTGTTCTGCTTTGAGCTAGTGTATTCCTTTAAACTTAACAGGACTTCTTACCTTCTTACAGGCCACTTGCCTTATTATATAAACTGTATAAACTGTACTTAAAAATATATTGTCTTTGCACCCTAGATCAAGCAGGGTCCAGTTTGGAGAAATGGGTTTGGCTTTCTTCTGTGAGGGACTAAAAGAACTTAACTGACTTACTCAAGAAGAATTGCAACTGATAAATGACATGACTGTTTTGGTTTTATTTTTTTTGTGTGTGAAATAAATAATGGTGGTGGAAAGATCAATTTATTCTCACAGACACTGCAGGCATAATAACAAAAATTGGACAACCTAACCAAGATCATACATGTAATATAAATGAGTACGTTTCTGATTTCTATAAAACAGAGTATCTAGCACTAGGATATGCAGGACTGAGTGGCATTGCTGCTTTTAGACTAGTGCCTGACAATCCAGACATGGTAGTGATGGGCAATAACGCTATGTATCAAAGCAACGGGACAAAATTTCAGTGAAGGCCAAGACACGATGGTCTCTTAGTCAAAATGTACTGAAACAGAAAGAATTCAGTCCTAAAATGAAACCTGTCTGTGGTCAGCTTAAGTATCAAAGAAGTGTAGATTAAAAAATTGTGGTACATCCATTGACACTTCATAGAATAAAAAAGATGTAGAAAAGGAGTTATAGAATCATAGAATCTCTTGGTTGGAAAAGGTATTTGAGATCGAGTCCAATTGTACCTGTTGACTACTAAACCATATCTCTGAGGACTTATCTACCTGTCTTTGAAGTACCTCCAGGGATTGTGACTCAACCATCTCCCTGGGCAGGTTGTTCCAGTCCCTGATAATCCTTTCAGTGAAGAAATTTTTCCTTATGCCTAATCTGAATGTCCTTATTACACTGGAAACTACTCATGAGGAGATTTCTAGGTGTGGTGGGAAGCATTTCTCACATGCATTGTATTCTGTAATCATATGAGGGCTCATAACCAGAATTCACATGAGAAAGAAATGTCTTGGATATGATGACTGACAATGAGAGACACCCACTGCTAGTGAGGGACTAGATTTGATGACCTATGACCTACTTCCCTCGCAGGTTTTGGAGGGTCCCGCAGATCAGGGTGAATTTCAGTCAGTCTCAGTTCTTAAATTACGGGACATGTCAGATAGAAAAGTAAGAGTTTTCTGTGTATTCTCAGGACAATGACATGATGGGCAACTGATAACAATCTGTAAAAAGAATGAAAACCTGCCCTAGAGTGACTATATCTGGGGACAAGAAAGTGGTTTCCCCCACTTCTCCATTCACCAATGGCTTCAGTGTTGCTGCTCTGAGTGTAATAAATCAACATCTCCTAAGGAACCAAATTTTTGAAAAAAAGTGTTTATCTAAAAATGTGTACCTGTCAACAACTGCAGTTTCCTCTTTGGATTTTTTTTTTACTTTTACTCTAGATATTTGTCTAAGTGTACCCTTAAAACTTAATCTCTCTTCATAGTTGCTCTTATTTTGAGACATTGCATGCTATCTAATGTTATTTTCATAGTCAAATTATGAACAGTTGGAAAAAAAATATTTTTAAAATAAATATTTAGGGATTCTTAAACCTAATGACAGTGCTTGTTGTAGATATTGTACTCAAGAAAAAGCAATCTTCTGTTCTGGTAGGTACTAATTAAGCTGTAGTATCCATGGCACAGTAAACATCAGTGACCTATTTTTTCTTTCTTTTGTTTAAATTGTAGCATGCAGATTATGATGGGACAATTTAGTTCCATCCCTTCTGCCGATTTTCTTGTCATTATTATGCAATATAATAAGATATTTCATTACTATTTAGTCCGAAACTTTAGCAGAGAAGTTGCTGAAATTACCTCTAAATTTATACTTGAGTTACTGGACTCATTATTTCAAACATCTTGGTCTGAATCAATATCAGTAATGATTCATTCTTTTGATTAAGAAGTGACTCCATCTGTAGATGTCAGATAATTACTGAGATGACCTATAATGAGAACATTTCACAACTCTCTGACTTAAATTTCTTATTCCCTCAACAGCATAATGACTTCCTCCTAGATCTTTTTATAGTGTGTCTATGCTCCTGGGGTTTCTTTTCATGATCAGTCACTATCAGTGGTTGCTTCTATCATCTTTTTTTTAGACAAAGAGAGATAGTGGCTCCATACAACAAAAAATGTGCTTTGTCTAGGATTATATTTTAGGTTTTTTTCCTTTGTATTTCCAAATTTTGTTCTAAAAGCTCTATTACGCTAGTGAATGTTTAAAGCTGACAAGCACTGCAATGGTAAAATATAGAGAATATTCTTTGTTATTCATTTAACTGGTTTTAGGGGAATCAATGTGTTATTAAACATAAAATATTAATGGTGGAAATGCAAGATATTCTTTTTATCCTAATAGCTGAGAATATGGTATTTCAAAGTTTTTAAGAAGAAATTATAACTTTCATTGTGAGGCTTGCTGCATTACTATAGCAAAATACAGAGAGTACATTGTAGTTAAGTTGTAAATTCTGTTATTTCTTTTGATTCTTTTGTAAACCATTTCCAGGGAATAGAAAAATTACATCAACATCAGACTCTGACTTTTGACTCAACACACTGCATTTCTTCACTCATAAGTATTCACAAATATTAGTAACTTATATATAGTCATATAAATAGATTATGAATATCTACTTTTCCTAGAAATTTCTGCTCTCTTCTCTCCTCTCACTATTTTTACCAGTTGATTAAAAATACAGATTGGTTCAATGTTAGCCTTATTTTGGTTTGTTTATCTTCCATGGCTGCCAACTTCTCTGTCAAGAGTCTTCTGTGCAGTCCAAATGCAAACAAAATAAGTTGCTTGCTTTTTCGTTTGTTTGTTTAAAAATGAAGACTACATATATAAAATGTTTAAAATACCACTGCTCAAGCAAATTGTGTAAGGGAATACACTCCCTACTGATGACTGCAATTTTTCTAAGTGAAAGAAAGTTCAAGCTCATTAATTACAACCATTTCATTCTTTTCCCAAGATTTACATTGCTGTTATGTGACTGGACCTGCTTAAACAGTTTGAAATAATGAAGACAAAAATGATATGCTTATTTCTTATTTTCCTTTTATAGTAAAGAGAAATAAATTTTGTCTAATAATAGACCTTAGGTACAGCAGGTCAAAAACCTCAGATAACATTTTTATCACAAAATACCTTTAATATTGTACATTTACTGCATGAATAGACATCTGCTTTATTAGCATAAAGAAAAGGAACCATTACTCCTTCCTGATGTACATATCAATTTTCGACATTGCATTAAAAATACATGCATAAATGAGACCAGTAATAATACTAATGAATGAAACTTATCTAACTTAAGGGAACTGGCATTACTGAATTGGGAAAGAAATCCTAACTGTGATAACAATCGTATGTTGTAATGGGTTTGCTCATGCAAGTGCTTTTGATGACAGGAAAAAAAACAACAACACCAAAACACAGCAAAGATGCTCAAGGCAGAACAAAAAAAGTAGATGGAGACAGTCTTATAAAATTAATTTAATACAATACTTGAAGTTTCTAGAGTACATTTCATTCTCTTTTCTGGATAATTGCATGTTTGTGTGAAATGACATCCAATAAAGTACAATGATAATTTTGATTAATCTATTTCCATTGTGTAGAAACTGCTTGTACCTTTCAAAAGTATCCCTAAGACTCTTGGTNTACTGAATTGGGAAAGAAATCCTAACTGTGATAACAATCGTATGTTGTAATGGGTTTGCTCATGCAAGTGCTTTTGATGACAGGAAAAAAAAAACCAAACACCAAAACACAGCAAAGATGCTCAAAGCAGAACAACAAAAAAAGTAGATAGAGACAGTCTTATAAAATTAATTTAATACAATACTTGAAGTTTCTAGAGTACATTTCATTCTCTTTTCTGGATAATTGCATGTTTGTGTGAAATGACATCCAATAAAGTACAATGATAATTTTGATTAATCTATTTCCATTGTGTAGAAACTGCTTGTACCTTTCAAAAGTATCCCTAAGACTCTTGGTTGATAACTAACTTGCTAAGATTAAATTCTTAGCTTGTAAGAGAAAGATCACTTTCCAAGATTATTTTTTATATATTTCTGTCATTACAGAGCACACTAATTGTTAACAGCATTAATTGGGTTCATTTCTCTTAAGATTTGCTTGTTTGAAATTGACCTAGATTTTGTTAGAGAGAATTGAGAATTTTTACCACAAGATATTTTGCAAATCTGGCAAATCAAGTATACCAGTGATTTGAACTCTCAGAAACAGCTGAGTACTTCTCAGTCTCATCACAGAAATTTTGTTTAAAGTGAAGACATGAACTTCCCTGGTTTTCTTCCATGTAAGTACATCTGTAAGTGCACAATAAAAAACAATCCTTTTCTACTATATATTTTTGTTATAGATGAAAGCCCAGCCAAATTCTACACTTCTGTGACCTGCTGCTGAGAAAATCATGCTCTTCAGAAAGGTATGGCTACTTTTTTCAGTCAGGAAGTTTGTTTCTTTCAACTTTAATCTCAGTAAAATGAATGCAATAGTTTTAAACAAGAAAAAAATATTTTTAGAATGGGAAAAATATGTGCCTCATTTCTGTCAGAAAACAAACATTGTAAATTGAGAATTTAAAAAATATCCTTCTACAGATTGAATACTGATTTATTAGGAAGTTTTATTTTTCTTGATGCAGTAAATGCAAGGTTCTGAAGTAACTTTCTCCTGCACTATTGAACAGTTCACCTGGCCTCCCACCCATTTATTCATTTCTGCAATGCCTTACTGTTCAAAGCCTCAGATCAAAATAAACGCTGTTGAAAAGATAACAACTTGACACTGTAATGTTTCCTCCTCTCTGCAAGTGAGTCATCTTTTCTTTCATTAAATCTCAAGGAGGTAATAGTCATTCTTGAAACAGCTACAACTTTCTCTTTACATAACAATGAACAATTTAAAGCTTAAAATTTTAAGACTTGAAGAAATTTAGTATCTTGAGAAAATGAATTTCTTAGCTTCCCAATGAGACCTAACATGTCCTTCTGGAGTTGGCGAGGTTAAACATATTACTCTGAGAGGATGTTATACTTTAAAAGCTCTACTGTTCTTTTAGGGTTTGGGGTTTTCTTAGGTTTTCATGATTTCTTGGGAGTTATACTTAAAATATTAGCAAATAAAACTCTCTAAGGCTCATTTTTGAGTTTTAGAAAGCAAGCATCCTTTATCAGGCCTGAGCAACATGTGGGAGTGATCACCATCAATCATGTGCAACAAGAAAAAGCTGGTTACAAAATATATTTCCCACTTATATGCATATGTATAAATTTCTCCAGAAATCTCATGCATATTCTATTACTTTCCAAGGACTGATGCTAATGTTATGAAACTCCACAATGGTCAAAACTCTTGCTAATTTGGAGCTGGCTCCAACTCTCTGCCTGACCTTGCCTTTAAGACAGAAAACTCCAGAGGTGATTGCATGAGAGACATCTGTTTACCACATATCATAGTTCACACAAGATTTTATCATTTTTCAAAGAGTGAACAGTGTCTGGAAATAAAACATTGCTGAAAAGAAAACGTGCTATAAGAGGGACATTCTCTGTTTTAGTTAAATAAAAAATATTCCACTTTTTTCAATAGTAACTACTTGTATCAGGAGTTTTGCATATTCAAACAGCATGTAATAAATGCAAGAAATAATCTTGATTAATTTTAATCTATTTTCTCTGAGTCTGTTTACAACATAACTGACAAAGATAAAATAATTAACTTGTTGTTTTAATCTTTCATTCTTAGAATGAATTCTTTTAATTTTAGCAAAAAACCTGTAAGGTTAGAAATAGCAAAATAGGTGATCCTGACAATAATCTCTTAGTAAAAGCCTGTGTCATATTATGGAAAAGCTTGGGGGAAAATCCCATGTTCTGAAACCTTTGGAAATACAAAAGAGAGGTTCTTTCTACCAACCTTTCCCCGTGCCTTTACCATGCTTAACCTAGTAGAGAGTGTGTTTGAATCACCATGTTTTCAGAAGGAATTCAGATCCATCTACTGAATCTCAGAAGAATCTGGTCTTGCAACACTTCCTGTCCTATCGTAGTCTGCATAATTTTTTGTCTCTCTCTTTCTCTCTCTTTCCACCCCCTCCCCCACTTCTTATTCATTTTCTTACAAAAAGGCTTTGGCGTTTAAAAAAAGTCTGATGCATGGATTGCAGCCTTTGTGTTCTTTAGGCACTACCAAGCAAAGCCATTATCACTGTAGAGACCAGTGGAAGTTAAACAGAGCAAGAGAAAGGAAGCGTGTATTTTTTCAGAATTACTTCTCGATGCTAATCATCATTTTTCCAAGGGTAAGAGATTATTACAAAGATAATGGTAAATGGTGAGACAAACAAACAAAAAGTAAGCAAGTGTGTTTGGTACAAAATCTGCTGAAATAAAAAAAAATCATGCTGTGCTGAAATATGTGCTGTTATCAACTATGAGCAGAGGATTATTTCAGTGCTCTTTACATTATGGCGTGAAACTGGAAGAGCACTTCAGCATTAACACGGTGCTCAAAATCTGTAAGCCCAAACAAAGGAAGTTAAATTCAAAAGCTGAAATTTAGTTGGTAAATCCACTACATAGAGAATGTTCAATGCCCACGAATTTATCACAACAGTGTTCTGAGTTGGTTGACAAATAATGAGACACCTGCTTTATAAGAATCACTTAAGAAAAATATATGACTAAGTTTTCCTTTTCTTGGAAAAGGAAAGTCTCAGTGAGAGATACTTGCAAGAACTGTATTTATTAGTAGGCTTCGTGGACTTTGCTTCATGGACTTTGGCACTAATTTTTCTTTTTTCTTTGCAGACAGACTGCTGTTTCTGTTTTCAAATAAAACCAAGAAGGAAGTTCTGCCTTTCTCTTGCATACTAAAGTAGTGTCTAGATTGCTGGCCCAAAAATGTGGGAGAGCTGTACTCTAATTGCTCTTCAGTCTGAGGGATTTCAAATGCCATATTTCAGTTCTGCAGATGAATATGCTAAACACCAAATTAAATTAAGGACTGTGCTACACTGCTTGTCTCTTTTGTTTAAGTCAGACACCATGTAAATGATGTAAGATTCAAAGTCAGAGAGTGTGTTAGCAAGAAGCAACATGAATGCTGTAACAGCAAGAGAGTACTGCTTGAATCCTCTTCAGGCTATTGTTCTTACTACTACAGAAGAATTTTGGATTAGAGGGTCATTAGCTGAAATACTGTCATCCTACATTAAGCACACTGTTAGCATATCTGCGTTCCTAGAGATTTACACACAGGAAAACTTGTATGTGACTCCTTCACAGTCTTATCTGGAAGTCAGATTCTGAGCCACCTTGTTCAGGAACATGATAGAGTCTCCAGATACTTTGCGTGAGTTTATATATCAGGACCTAAGCATGTTTTCAAAGCAAAAATTAAAGGGACTATACCTAAATATCTAGCCAGAGTTTTTATGATGTTAAGTATCTGAATTTGAGAAAATTGAGTTTTAGGAACCTACACCTCACTGGAACTAAAATGCAGAACTGGAATTTTAAGAAATTTAAATCAGAGGATGCTTAAGAGAAGCTAATATCTGAATTCACAACTTTGGTGAATGCCTAAGAAACACTAGCTGCATGTAACTCGGTCATCAATTTCACATCTATAGAAAAACAGTACCATAGCTTAAATTCTGAATAGGAACTAGACTGGAAACTTTGCTGGTTGATCCATAGAAAAATATCTCAGAACCTCTGTAATGGTCCCATTTCAGCCATGTAGATCAGCTAAAGAAAAAGGTGAATATGACATTTTGTTTGAAGGGAGCTGTTACTACTGCCCATGTGTTTCTGTGGTTAGTAGACTGAAAAAAAACCTCCAAACCACTCCACGTTAACAATAAATTAGTATTTTTTATTATTTTAATAGAAAACGTTATATGCGTTTTGAAATAATGTTAATTAAAGATATTTTCTTTTACATCCCTTCCTCCCTTTGCAGACTCCTTCAGATTTACTGTAGGGACAAAACATAGAACTAACTACATTAATTGTATTAAAGTATTTATGAATCACTGTAGTGAGTGCTATATTGAGCATAAAGAAAGCAATCCATTAGAATGTGTGGGTTACTCCTGTAATTGCGAGTGCAGAAAATATCCTGTAGGGTATACAAATCCTTATGGATTTCTATAGCTGACCAGAAAATAGTGTGTATGTTTCTTTGTGAAAAACCCTCATATAGCAATACAAAACTGAATAGCTTTATACTCCAGCGATCAAAGACATTTTAGCAAATGCTGCATGATGCAAAGTCTAATTTAATTTCTTGTCAAAGATAAACTTGTAAAAAAACACCAAAATTTTTACAAAAGTCAAATCATGCCATCAAGCAGATCTTCTGCCATCTGTCTTCCCTACGTGTTCAAAATACTTAATCTATCTTAATGTTGATATGTGAGGAGTGAGATCATTACTCCACTTGGTGCTGCACTAGTCATAATCCAGTGATACTGCCAGAGCAACGATGTGTTCCTTTATTTCCTGCTGCCACCCTTATTTTTATACTTTGAATGAAGGGCTAGCACCAAAAGATCTGAAATAGCTGGTCACTGCCATTACAGATTAATAGAGCCAGGAACTCCTGTCCTAAAAGTACTGAACATTTTTTCCCAGTGTATCACTCTTGCAAAGGCACATATCAGGCTCATTTGATGTGCAGCCATCCTTTAGCTGTGCAGAATGTGCTCATCCTTTCTTCATGGAAGGAAGTTTGGATAGTCCATCTGTCATTACAGAAATGTTAATTTTGTATTAATGCATTTTCAAACATTAAATATTTTATCCATGGTTTCTGGATTCAACCAATATGACAGATTGTAAGGTTAAGATTGAGTGTTTAGAGGGATCAGAAAGAGGAACTAATAACTCTGATTTTTGTTTCTAAGAATGCTAGAAACTCATTCTAGTTTAACAGCATTTGAAAATTACTGCAAAGTGACAGCTATTTAGAAGTGCAGGAGAAGAAAATTGATAACCTAAGTGGAAGCCTGATTTTTGGTGAACACGGAAAGTCTTTGTATTATTGCATATCTGTTTCCTGTTGTATCAGAAATTTGTCTAAATAATATCTGAGAATGTTCCCAGGAAGTGTCTCTTCTCAGTTTTTTTGTTGTTGGTTTGTGAAGACACTGCTGTTATTGCATATTGTTTTCTTCATGTATTGTTTAACAGAACTAAAATATGAGACAACTCAAGCTGTGATTCACCAACATTAACCGGAGTTGAATGTACTCAGGAGCTTGGTAAGGATGTGAACAGAGGCTCAAGATCTGAGACTGGAAGCAATTCATGAAAGATTTTGTAGAACAGAAGATCATTGATCTCAGTAAAATTTTGAAGTGCTTGAAGTGCATCAAATTCTCCAGTCAAGACTAGATTCAAGGGCTAGAATATGGTTTGAGAAATGTCTGTTTCATTCAAAGAGGATGGGATAATGTTCTTTCCTAATATTTCATTAACTGTTTTTGTTAAACACGATAATGTATGAACATAACTTGAAAAACAGGGAAAGGACAGGCCTGAGAAGCTACTTGACAGTTTCTATCACTAAGTTGTGGAGGAACATACTTGCACATATATATGTTCCTTCATTTATGAATACAGACGTGTGAAGTATGATTCCCATGAAAAGCCTGTTGGGAAACTGCAGAAATTAAAAATCTGACCTTTATGCAGAATAGCTGTTGACACAGTTCAGTCTAGATGTAAGGAAGAAATTTTTTTACAGTGAGAGTGGTGGAACTCTGGAACAGGTCTCCAAGGGAGGTGGTGGTTGCCCAGTCCCTGGAAACATTCAAGGTCAGGTTGGACAAGGCTCCAAGCAATACGATATAGTTGAAGATATCCCTGCTCACTGAAGGGATGGGTGGACTAGATGGATTTTAAAGGTCCCTTGATTCTATAAGAGTCTATACAATATAAAATTTGAAGTTCACATTTATTATAAATTTTACTTTATTGGAACTGTTTATTAATCCCTAAAAGCTGAATACTTTTGTAAATTTATTTCCTTTATTTTCATTGCTTTGATGATAGAAGTGTTTGACATTGCATAGTCAAACCCCAAACCAGAAGAAACTCAGCCATCAATGATTATGGACAGAGTGCTACTAGGGAAAAAATACTACCTTGTCAATAAAACCAGTTAGCTTCTGTCCTATATTTTAAAATAAATATTCAGTCTCTTTGAAAGGTTTATTTTTTTACGTGGTGGGTAGAAAATACCAAACACTGTCATCATGAAGTAAAAATTCCACTTGCTTTATTAGTGTAACAAATGATGTTGTTCATTATGTTTATCTGACTTTCTTTGTTAAACAGCACTGAAGAAATGTCAATCTAAACTTCACCATGTGTGGGAGGATAAAACTCTTCCTGACTTCTTGTGGTGTGAAGCCCTGAAAGTTCTGAAAAAATAATAATATGATTTTAGAGTGTGGTTGGGTTTTCTCTGAATAAAGACATTTAGAATTATTTTTACCTATATGTTTTTCTTATCTGTACGTCATTTTTGACCAAAAAAAAGAAACAAAAAAAAAANAAAAAAAAAAAAAAGGAAGGAAGGGAGACAGAGAGAGAGAGGAAGAAAGAGAAAGAGAAAAAGAGTGTGTGTTGAATTTATATGGTTAAAAGCTCTTGTCAGGAAATGTCAAAGTAAAGCCTGTATCAGCAATCTTAATTCTGACTCTGTATAGAGGTTCATTACAATAGTCATTAATTCAATGACCACATACTATTTCTCAAACAATACAGTATAATTCAATGTAGTTTTATGTGATCTTTGATGCACATGCTTAGCATCCTGGAATACATTTCCTGTTTTGTACAATTACTCTGTTTTTTACGGTCATAATGAAACATGCATGTTTATTGACTATGACTTTGATATAATAGCAATTTATAATTCCCTCTCTAAGCCTGTGCCTGCTTTGTGGTTCTAAGGCATAATCCAAGGAGCTACCTTCTCTGGCTTTAATCTAGCTTGTTTGGGCTATAATTGCCCTAAAGATACAGCACAGGATTCAGTCCCTTGAGCAAACAGAAAAGAATTCCTGCTGGTCTTTTACCTTCAGGTGTTGAAATCCATGCTCTCACATTTACTATTGTTATCTAAATTACCTAGATTAAAGCTAACTCAGGTATATCACTGTGCTGCAATCATCATCCTCTAGATGCTGTGTAGATAGACCGAAGATCTGAAATTTTATGATCCAGGCACAGATTCTTACAGCATGAAAAACATTGGAAAGACTACTATTTAATATAGACCTGTGGATTATACAAATATATCTTAAAAATCCTAGAGCACAGATTTGGGTCAACAATCACTATTGATATAGTTTATAAAAACCAAAACTTTACACTGCCTTACTGCACTTAGGCACAACTGGGGGTCATGTGTTAATTAAACTTCAAAGCTTCTTAGCTCAGATTCAAAAACCCTGAAGATCCAGAGAATGAACTCAGACTATGAAGATCTGAAAATAGAAGAGGGGAAAGTAGGCCTGAAGCCAGATCTGAGGAAGGGACATAACTGAGAAAGGAATAAAGGAGCTGAGGTAATTTATGTTGGAAACTGGGGAAAAGCCAGGTTTTAGAATTTGAGAAAGACCAGATTAAGCAAAAAGTAACAGTAAGAAGCAATGGCAGAGTTAGAGTAGGGCATAAATTGCAAAGAGGAGCAAAAGAAACCTTCAAAATGCTTAAATTTATCTGGCACAACAATTTAAGTAGACAGTAAGTAGGTAGCCAAGTGCAGAGTCCTGCATTTAGGAAGGAATAATCCCATGCACTGATATAGGTTAGGTACTGATATGCCGAAAAGCAGCTCTGCAGAGAAGGACCTGGGAGTCCTGATGGGCAACAAACTAAGAAGGAGTAAGCAATGTGCCCTTGTGGCCCAGAAGACAAATGGTATTCGGGGATGCATTATGAAGAGTATGGCCAGCAGGTCAAGGGAGGTTATCCTGCCCCTCTACTCTGCCCTAGTTAGGCCACACTTGGAGTCCTGTGCCTGGTTCTGGGCTCCCCAGCTCAAGAGAGACAAGTTGATACTGGAGAGAGTCCAGTGGAGTGTCACAAAGATGATGACAGGACAGGAACAATTCTCTTACAAGGAAATGCTGAGACTTGAGTCTCTTTAGCCTAGAGAAGAGGAGACTGAGAGGGTGTCGATTATAAATATTTAAGGGGCAGGTATCAAGAGAACAGGGACACACTCCTTTCAGTGGAGCCCAGTGACAGGGCAATGTACAATGAGCACAAACTGTGATACCAGATATTTCACCTGAACTTGAAGAAAAACTTCTTTGCTGCAAGGGTGACAGAGAACTGGGCATGTTCCTGTATACTCTGCTGTAGTTGAATCTACTTTAGCAGGGGTGTTGGGCTTCAGATGTCCCCTCCAACCCTGTCCATTCTGTGATTCTGTGGTACTTAATACTCAGTGAATAGATTTCCTATGAATGTCTTTGACAGGGATCATTAAAGTTTAAATGAACGTGAAAAAAATAAAACAAGGTTTAACATAATAGGTTGTAAGCTATTATGAAAAAGATCCAAGAAATCTATTTTGAGCTTGTTTAGGCAGTTTGTAGGTGTTTGCTGTCAACAAATAATACTTTTGCTATGGGGTACTTAAGATTCTTCATACTTCTGCCCAGGCAGGATGCTAAAGGCTCTATTCATCTTTTCTATATGAGCATTCAAGCCCTGGCTGATTTCATGCAGACTTAGAATCATGTACAAATGACTACTTTGCTCATCATAAAATTCTGGTACAACAGTGAAGGACATTTGTTAGCAGTTTTTGAATGCACCCAGTATCGCTTCAGAATTATGTTAATGTTTTTCATACATCTATTGGTCTGCAGATGGTTTTATTGCTTTGACTTAATTAGGTAAAACTGTTCCATTAAAAAACTGAGAGACAAATTGAGTACCTACTCCAATATTACCATAATTTGTAGATCTTATGAATAGAAACTATGAGAAGCTGAGTAGCTACCTTAATAAGGAGGAAGAGAATCAAGGTATTCTGCTTTGATTGAGAGTGGTGATGAAAAAAAGAGCCTTGCTTCTTGGAAATCCAAAGAGGTAGTCTGGATTACTGTGTGAATAGTAAGTTTAATAGACTTACTGTGCATATAGAAACTCATGGGGTTTGCTATGCTACAATAGGATAATGAGCTATTGGAGTGATGTCGTAATCTCTTAAGTACTATTGACTAGAAAGTGTTCTGTCAAACGAATAAAGTCTTACTTGGACTGGTGGAAGTTATGCTTCCCTTCAAGGAAATAGTTTGTTTCTTGGTCACAATGAGCTGTTAGGATTTTAAAGGGATTTTTTTTCTTTTTTCTTTTTTTTCGTATATCAGAGAAGGGGGACATGGAGGGATAGGTTCAGTGTGAGATTTTAATTAACAAAAGGTTCAAAACTTGATTCAGTCCCACTGATCAGAAGCAAGATGCTTAAAAGAGACACACAATGTTTTGGGGAAAAGGGTAGATCATTCCTTTTTCTGCAACCTGTCTGTTATACCATTTCACCATCCAGTATGACAGGTTAAAGTAGAAACAGAAAAATAACTCTTATAAATCATAAGGACTAAACCTCACTGGACATAGGTTTGGCAGTAGGCATAGTTTCCTACTTGAAATGGAATAGTTTCCAGATTGAACTGGACCCTGAGGAGGCCAGCCCATCTGCAGCTGTAAAATCTTGAGGGTGGGTTTAAGCCAGAGAGCAATGTTGCATTTTTACATCAAAACATATTCCCCAAACTGACAGAAGTTCACAAGAGAATCACTAGACCGTATAATTTACCAAGAAGTACAAATGGAATATGGCACCTTTGAGAGCTATTCAATGGATGGCTTTAGTGACCCTAGTGAGAAGTCCAGTTCATGGTTCAGAGGAGGTTGCTACCCATTGCCCTCTGTAGAAGCCTGACCACATGCTTGGCCACACTGTTTGGCCACACAGGCTTAAAGCCACAGGAGAGGGAGAAAGTTGCTATTTTCCTGAGCATTTTTCTGAGGTTGTCTTGTACTGTTTTGCATAGAATTGCACTCATTTGTTGGTCTAAGAAGATTCAGGGCAAGCCCAGTGGACTAGTGTATAGTTACCAGAGAAAAATTCTTCTGATGTGAGAAATATCTTTAATCCAAGAAAGCATTTGTAAGAATACAGGTGGTCTACAGTGGATATTAATAGTAACTCCCACCACATCACAGTTTCTTTGACCTCTTCACTCAATTTTTGACAGAATGTTAGAGCTTCATAATTAGATTTTTCTCAGTATTTGACTAAATAACGGGATACAATTTCCATTGACGAATGATATCACAATTGCGCTTATGAATTTCACTAAGTTGACCAATAGCCAAATCCACCTTCTGCCATAGTAAACGAGAACTCTTGAGGGAGGAGAGCAAGCATGTCCTAAAATTCCTGCTCCTAAAAGAGATTACTTTTCCTGCAGCACACCATCTGTTCCTGCTCATCTGACAGCTGTTGGCTTATGCTCTTCTGTGCTGCAGACAGGAGGCGGGGATCAATAGCTTGCAAAGAAATTTCCTCAAGTGACAACTAAAAAGCATGAACATATTATCAGTTGTGAAACTTATTATTTATGGGTTTGGAGGGGACTGGGTTTTTACAGTATTACTTCATAATACAAAATCCCCAGAAAAAGTCTGCATAACAGAATGTGGACAGGGATGTATAATATGCATCTTACTGCAGCCCAGAAAGCCAAGAGTATCCTGGGCTGCTTCAAAAGAAGTGTGACCAGCAGGTTGAGGGACTACTCCACTCTTGTGAGACCTCACCTGGAGTACTGCATCCATAGGACATTGATCTGTTTGACTGAGTTCATCGGAGGACTGGACCACTTCCTATATGAGGACAGGATGAGATAGTTGGGATTGTTTAGTGTAGAGAAGAGAAGGCTCTGTGGACCTTATAGTGGCCTTCCAGTACCTAAAGGTGACCTAGAAAGATGGAAAGGGACTCTATCAGGCACTGTAGAGAACAGTTTTAACCTGAAGGAGGGTAAATCTAGACTAGATATTAGGAAGAATTAGGGTGGTGAGGCACTGAAACAGGTTGCCCAGAAAAGTTGTGGAAGTTCTATCCCTGGTGGTGTTCAAGGCCAGGTTGTGTGATGCTTTGAGCAAACTGAATGGCAGGAGGGTTGGAACTGGATGATCTTTAAGGGTCCTTCTAATGCAAACTATTCCATGATCTTATGATTCTATGAATCTTATGTTTATAGGATTCTCTCCAAGATGCCTCAATAATGCTTACATTATGCGTGCTGATGCCTTAAGGAGCTCTCCCAGTTTTTCCCCTGTGGTATGGTCTCCCTGTCTTGACATGGAATAACATATGGAATTTGCTGTGCTCTAGAGCCTGTAGTTCACTCTCCTGTACTTTGATAATGGGAGCAGAAAACTCCGTCTGTACTTATTTTCTCTTTGACTCATGTGCTTCAGAGAGACACTAGGAGGATATCCATCTAAATAAAAATCAGTTGCACAGAAGTAAAACAATATTATCTATGGATCACAGAAAATATGAAGTAAAACTTGGAATGAAGTGAAAATAGATTTCTAAAATGAGATGATACAATGAGGTTTCTGCTGCTCTACATGTATGTTTCTTCAAAAGGAAAAAAGGATGGAGCTTCCTGAAGCAGGATTTTCCACTTTCCACTGTGGTAGCTAAGCAACATTACATTTAGTAACATAATGAGATTAACTAAAACATTCATTCTTTCAGGTACTAGCTAGTTGCCTGTTCTTCAGGATATGACAATTATTTGAGAGAGCCTGAAAGGAATTCTATCATCACCATTGTTTCAACATTTAATTCCTGTCCTTCACCCTCAATTAAATCAATGAGAGTTAGACACCTGGGTGGTTTTGAAAATTCCTTTAGGTGTGTGTGTCTCTATCTTCAGGTTATGAGATACTGTAAAAATCTAGTTTGTGGGTCAGATGTCCACCTGAGGGCTATACACTAGAAGAGTTGTATGTTTCTTATCATTATTCTGCATTTTGAGATTATCTTTGAGTGAGAAATCACTAATTTGCAGCTCATCTTGAATGATCTGTGTGCTATAACCAAAAAAACCCCAATGATTTTTGGGAGCCTGACACCCTTCCTCCACTTATCTGGCCTTTTGACCAATATCAATTGCATTTTCAGACTGCCAACAGCCTGCCCCTGACCACGACTGGTACCATGAGAAGGATTCCACCTGCACTGATGGTATGATTCTCTTAAATCACACTACCATTGGTGGAGCCAAGAGGTGATGTGACTATTTGTGCATTCAAAATGCATTTGTGCAATTGGCTGTTGTGGCAAGATGACCTGGACAATGATAGTTCCTGGCATTACACCAGAACCAAGACATCACTTATATTCCCGTGTTTTCTAATGGGGATTTGGAGAGTTACATTACGGGCACATTGTTCATTTTTCCTACTATCTTAATAAAGCTTTGTTTTGTATTCTGTCATCAGACTCCTTTACTGTTCAAAACCACAAGCCATGTTGACCATGTTTCAGATGCCTTTGTTGGAGAAATACATTACAACTTCCCTGAAAACAGTGCAGCTTGATAGTTTACTATTGTGAGGGACCCACCTTGCAGAATTTCAGTTGCATTTGTATAGTATACTTGAAATACAGTACAAGGAGAGCTTTTTAGTGAGGATGAATTTACCTTCTTGCATTCATTAACTGTATAAAACCAGAAACTGTCACACAGAATTTCTAATAAGAATACACTTTTGAAGGTATATATAGTTTTCAAATATTCACATATAATCAGATTTTAAATTTGTTCATCTTTTCCATTTCACAGGGCTTCATTCCACCTGCGTCACACTTTAATGAAATCCTTTTCTGGATAAGTAATTAGGAATTCTAGGAGTTATTCACTTAGCCTTGGATTTCACTCATCACGATAGTCTCTGACCAACAATGAGAATATTACTTTCAACGTATGGAATGATAGATGAAAAAGATTCTTCTAAATCCACCAATTTGCCTTTATGTAGATAAAAATATTTTTCTATTATCCTTTTCTATAAGGAGATGTCATGCTTCTTTTTGATAATGTATTTTATTAAATGCAAAAATAGTGAAGTCAAAGGTCTGATTTAAACCAACAAAAGCAATGAAATTTGCCACTTCATTGTCAACTTACTCCGTATGCCTGGTTAATGCAGTACATAATAGGAAAGTTGTCAACTGATCTAAACACATTGTATAACTATTAGAACCAGTGAAATGGGTTGAAAAGATATACTGAAGTGTTGGAGTATTTCCTTCATTTTTGCCTACTTAAACTACTCTCATAACTTGTTTTAATTTTTTTTTTTATTGGCACCTGCTTATATATATGCTGGTTTCATAGAATCATAGAAGAATCAGAGAATCATTGGGTTGGAAGAGACCTCTGAGATGAAGTCCAACCGTACTTGTCCAATATTAAATAATATCTCTAAGCACTTTATCTACCTGTCTTTTAAACATCTTCAGGAGTGGTGACTCCACCACCTCTCTGGGCAGCCAGTTCCAGTGCTTGATAACCCTTTCAGTGAAGAAGTTTTTCCTAATGTCCAATCTGAACCTCATCTGGTGAATGTTGAGGCCATTCCCTCTCATCCTAACACCAGTCTCTTGAGAGAAGAGACCAACATCCTGTCATGATCCGCTTTAAAAGAAAATGAGCTCTTTATCCTGGCTGGTGTCCACACACAAGGCACAGACACAAGACACAGACAACACAAGACAAGGCCACACAAGACCACACTGCAGGCTTTCATGGACTTTTTTAAACAATCTGTTTTCATCTGTCACCTGATCAGGTGGGAATCACAGAATCACTAGGTTGGAAAAAAAACACGGGATCATCAAGTCCAACCATTGCTATTAATAACTAATCCACGCCCCTCAGCACAGGTATAACAGGACAGGTAACAGGTTCAGGCATACCTCTCCTACTTAGACAAGTCCAGACATGCACTCCAACACTTTTGGTCTTGCCGCTGGGGGCTGGAGACCATCACCTGCTCTGAGCCATTAGCCTATGCCATGCCAGGTCCATAGATGTCTGCTTCTCTACAACTTCCTTTCAGATAGTTACAGAGAGAAATGAGGTCTCCCCTCAGCCTCCTCTTCTCCAGGCTAAACAACCCCAGCTCTCTCAGCCATTCCTCATAAGGCCTGTTCTGCAGCCCCTTCACCAGCTTCGTTGCTCTTCTCTGGAAACACTCAGGACCTCAGAATCAATCTTGTGTTGAAGGGCTCAAAAATGAACACAGGACTTGAGGTGCAGCCTCACCAGTACAGAGTACAGGGGCAGAATCACTTCCCTGGACCTGCTGGCCATGCTGCTTCTGATATAAACCACGATGCCACTGATTTTCTTGGCCACCTATGCACACTGCCGACGCATGTTCAGTTGGATGTCAATCAACACCCACAGGTCCTTTCCAGCCACACTTCCTTAAACCTGTAGCCCTGCACAGGATTGCTGTATCCCAAGTGCAGGACTCTGAACTTGGCCTTGTTAAATCTCACACCATTAGTCTCAGCCCATCGGTCCAGCCTGTTCAGATTCCTTTGTAGAACCTCCCTATCTTCAAGCAGATCAACACTTCCTCCCAGCTTAATGCCATCTGCGAACTTACTAAGAGCACACTCAATCCCTTCATCCAACATGTTCCTGTCACAGCATGCAAAAAATAATGGATCTTGTATTATCTTGTATTTTTTGCACATTTTTTAAATTCAAAGTCAAATCTGGTGGATTAAATCTGATTGAAAAAAGATAGTGCAAATTTTCAACATGAACATGAATCAGAAACAAATTTACACTTATACTTTGTCCTATTTCTCATCTTAAGCCTTTTCTTCATACTTTGATTTATCATGTATTAAGATTTTCCAAACATCTCTGAGTTTTTAGATTAACTTTTATGACTCTTTCCCATTCAAAGCTCCATAGAGTGCATATTTTTTTCAGTTTGACATCTCTTCTGCCACTTTTTATACCTTATTTCACGCCCTATATTTTTCCATCTTCCTTGGTACCTAATTACCATGGTTCTCTTTCCTCTTACTTTCACTCATTTTTGTTATTCTTTTTTCAGTTTAAATACTGTTCTTCATCTTCTAATAAAATCTTCTACTACTCTACATAGTTCTTTTCTTAGTCATTAGAGGCACTCTTTCAATAAACTCACTTTTACCAGCTGAGAATTAAGAATCAGGTTACTTATTTTAGGGTTATCTCCTGTTGGAGAAATGTAGGCATCTTGAGGGTGATTTATTCCATAGTTAGGGGGTAGAATAGGCCCTTTTATAACATTGCCTGCAGGATGAAACTACCTGATTAGATGCCTGTTTTTTGGGGGGCTGAAGTAACATCTTATTTTGGCAAAGATAACTTTGAAATTCAAACCCATTTTCCTGTAGATGTTTCTGAAGTACCTTTTTTGCATGACACATACCCTGCCGTCTAGCAATTAGAGTGTATTCACAGTTGGTAGGATTGGGACTATGTGGAGCATGTCCCAAGTCCTTTGTAACTCTGTTAGCAACGACTGCTACAACATCTAATGCCTGATGTCAGTACTCCGAAGACCTTTTTTAGACATGTCGGTTTATTAATTTTTTTTAAATCATACTTCTGTTTAGATTACCATATTTTGGTTTTGTTTGATTTATTTTGTTTTACATAGCAACAACTAAAATGCTTGCCCCCCAAATGAAAAACAAAACCTTACTGTAATCATTCTCACCGTAATTTCTCACAAAAAATAGTAACTTGCTTACAGAACTACTTCTTATGATAAAGATTTAGGATAAGAATAAAAAACCATTATAAAATAACAATTAAAATATTTCTGTTGCCAAATTTTTACTTGGAGACTGAAGATAGAGTTGAAGGACATTTTATGTACAAAGAACACTTATACTTAGTGGACTTTGTATTTAAGCATAATTGTAATGTGCTCCTTCAGGCATTTATATTTGAAGACTTGCAAGACGAGGGGTGTATTGGAGGGTTTCTTAGTTTGGTTGGGTTTTGGTAGCAAGAACAGTGTTTTGTTTCTCTGCATATTCAAGGGTTGAAAAACAGAATTAAGTTTCTTGAAGTCCCTACTTCATACTTTCATATTAGATCTTTGGGAGGGAATTTTGGGTAAGTAATGAAAGAAATTTGTATTGTACATGATGCATTTTTAAAAACAGTAGTCTTTTAAATTTGCTTGTTTGGAAATGTTTTTCCCCCTGATATTTTTATATACTTGTTTAAATTTCATCTTCTTTTATAATAGGTATTATCTTTTATGGTAGGTATTGTATTCTTTCATGATCTTAGCAATAACTAATTTTTAGGTGTGATTTCTTGGTTCTAAGGTTATTTCTTGCAAAAATAATCTAGTTTATTTTAAAAGTTGATTCACATTTTCAAAATTTCCTCGCATTATATTTCTCTTGGTCGTAATCTTACAGCTTCATAATGTTCTCTGCAGACAGATCTTAGTATTTCATAAATGAAAAAAACCAAAACACACTAATATTTTCTAAACTTTATGGGAAAATTGTTGATCCTTTCAGCACTTAAAAGATATTTGAATTTTGGAGAATTTTTTTATAATCATATAACCTACACTACATAATATTTTTGGCTAGTATTTGTGTGTTGTCTGAATATAGTATACAAAAGCAACACCGCATTAGCATTTATGCATATGTATTCTTAGGCTACATGTTTAACTGTATTTATATCAGTAACATCATTCTGGAAAAAAAATAGGAGACAGATCACCTTGCAGTTATGGTGGAGAACATAAAGGCAGTGGGTCAGGTTATTTTCACATATTTGTGACATGTACAACACTCTCAACCTCAGCAGTATAAAGCAGTAAGGACAAGATTGGCCTTTTTGATCAAACAAGTTCAAGATTTGCTGTAAAAGGGTAGCCCTCTGCATGTCCTGTGTCTTTTGTGAAGGCCCCAGGCAGATTTCTTGGAGAACTCTGATGTTGGTAATAGCACTAGAAGACTGTGTTTAGACTACTGAATCCCTGTCAAAAGTTGGATTCAGTTCCGTGTGATGATCTCATGAAAGTGCTTCTGTTATGGTTAGAGATCTAGTCAGCCAGTCATTGGGTTAGAAAGCTGCAAAGCTGACTGATCAATAGATGCCCGTGTTACAACTAGGAAAACTATTCTTTCAGCATCTTTGACAGTATTTACTAGATCTCCATTGATTTTAATGTAGACACTAGCTAATAAGAACTAGCCTCTGTTTTGTGGTTCAGGTAATACGTTGTAGATACTAGGGACGTGATTTAGATGCATAAACACACTGTCTGAGAAGATATAGGATATGTGAAATATATGCATAGGAATGATGGATATGACATGGGAAGTGTGGGAGTCCATGCCTTTCTTGAATAACAGCTGGAAACAAGACAGGATAGAGAGTTCTAGAAAGTCTAACAAAATTTTACAGTTTAGGTGCCTTCTCTATACTCTACTTGAAATACCAATTTGTTTATGCTTATTGTGAACAGGGATTATAAAATGGGGGGGGGGGGGGGGAAACAGGAAAAAAGGAGTCACATTCTCCTTTCCTTAGTCTATCCTAGACTCATTTATTGCTGGTGGCTAGGAGAGCATTTGGAAAAATGATTATACTATGGTTTCTCTTTTCTTTGTCTTCTTCCTTAAGCATCTACTGTTGGTCTAAATTGGGATGCTGGATTAGACAATCTTTGATCTTCACCACAACCATTGTATGTTCTTTTAACTACTACTTAATAATAGACGTAAATATTTCTTTGTCAATTATTTTGATTTTTCAGCAGCAATAAAATAATCTATATCAAAATTACAAAAAAACCCAACAAAAACTTTAAGAAGCAATATGCTAGTAATGTTAAACACATATGACTGAAGCATTTTCTGTTTAATTTCTTCCAAAGCCTGTATACAATAAAGCCATAATAAAAGTCTCGTAGTGATTCCTAGAGGTTGACATTAGGCTACACATGGAAATATTTTTTCAAAATATGAAACCAAGAAGAATATTTTTAGGTTACACAATCTCAAAGAAACTTGGAATGTATTCCCTAGCGGACAATTTTTTTTTTGGTAGCAAAGATTGGAAAATGAAAATGCCATAGATAGCATGTGTAATAGAGAAACATTAATATGACAATAAAATCTCCAGGTAAAAAGATAGAATATTCACCATTGTGAAATTGTGTGAAGTATTATAGCATTCACAAGTCATTCTGGATTTTGATACTGAGGTCTCCTTGGAAGAAAAACATTCCTGCTGGGGAAACCTTCTGGTAACACTTTACTGACTTCCTTCCAGCTATTCTATCTTGGCAGAAGCTTAAAAAAGTTTCTGTCAGAATGTCACTACTTGAATCAAAGAAAAGGTGCCATAATCATGTTTACAGAATGTACTCTTGTCTGTGATATCAGCACATGGTGTGATAAATACTGTACCTGCCATATAGAGGTTGGCTACCACAGGAAATGTAACTCATTAACCGTATCACCACTTGTGATTTGATTTAATACACACGTACATTCTGCATATTACTGTGACTATAACTAAAAGTAAGGTGCTTAAGAGTCTGTACTTGCTCTACAAAGTCCTCCAGGAAAGTTCCCTCCCTCCAGATGAGCCAGGAGGAGTTTCAATAACTTTGCCTCAAGTGAAAATTGCTCTTTGCAATCTAACATCGTCATGTCACGCTTTGATGCACTGTAGTGAAATGTGTTAACAAAAATTCTGTCTATAATTAGCATACGCAGTTTTTTATGTAATAACTAAGAAAATATTTAAACAATTGCACACAGTTATATAAACAAGGGTTTCTAAAAAGCCCCTTATATAGCTCTAATTTGTGCATTATGAAAGGCTACAGAGGTTTGCTCTGTGTTTGAAATTTGCTTTGGCTACATAGGCAGACAAAGGTATGATATAATTGTTCAGTTATATACACTGAATAATCTTAGAATCAGGGGTTTTTTTGAAGATGTTCATCCTAGTAATATTCAGAAACTTTTACATATCTCTGCTTTCCTTGGGCATAGATTCACCAAAAGAGAAATTCTGATTATTCATAGATTTATTACTGCCATTCTAGAAATATTTACTGTATGAGAAAATAAAATAACTATGAAGTATACTTGGAAAACTATTTTTATGAAGAAAAACTTCCAAAGAAATGCAAAGAAAAAAAATATGATGTAAAAGTAATTATCTGTATTTTCTCATCAGTATATACGACCTCTGTCTCAAACAGGACAGTCACTGCAAGCTATCTTGAGTTAAATTTCTACACATCCTTAAGATCCTGACAGATTTTTTTCCCCTATTTTGACACACTAGCTTCAATTTTCTGGACAAATGGAAGTTAATTACGTACCTTTTGGTAACAGGGGAAGTCTTATTAACTTCTTTTCCAATGGAAATGGATAACTGTAAGAGAGTGGGGAAACATGAAATACAGCAGAATACAGAATAATATAGAAAATACATTCTCCAAATGTCTCAATAGTATCCTAGTGCTACCATTGCTGCATGAAAGAGAACTTTCTTAATTATTTGGGAGTTTACAGAAGAAGTAGCTTCATTTCAATTTGTACATTCCCTTTGGACTATGGTAAATCACTGATGTGTTATTTTTCCACAACAACTTAGTTATAAGACATGCATTACATAAATTCAATTTGCATTGGATATTTAGGCATATTCTAGAATTAAGTGAAACTTTTTTGATCAAACTTTCCCTGTCAAATTAAAGACAGCACAATTTAACTTTCCTTTAGTAAGTACTATTGTTATATTTTGTGATCGGATTTATAGGTCATGAAATAATTGGGGAAAAATGTACCTTTGATTCATGGGAACAGTCCAGGAAAAAATGTCAATGTTACAGTGATTAAATGGAGAATTACTGAAACATGAGTGTGAAATCACAGAACCAAAAAATGGTTGACATTGGAAGGGACCTCTGGAGCTCAACTTGGCCAAAGCCCCTGCTCAAGCAGAGCCACCAAGAACACATTCATAAAATCATAGAATGGTTTGAGTTGGAAGGGACCTTAAAGATCACCTAATTCCAATCCCCTTGCTAAGGGCAGGGACACCTCCCACTAGACCAGGTTGTTCGAGGCCACACCCAACCTGGCCTCGGACACTTCCAGGGACGGGGCATCAACAACATACCTGGGCAACCTGTCCCAATGCTTCACCAACCTCACTGTGAAGAGTTTCCTCCTAATGCCTAGTCTAAATATTCCCGCCTCGAATTTATAGCCATTCTCCCTAGCCCTATCACTACATGCCAAGGACCACGTCCAGATGGCTTTTGATTATCTCCAAGGATGGAGACTCTACAACCTCTCTGAAAAACCTGTTCCTGAGTTCTATCACTATCATTATAAAAAAGTGTTTCCTGATTTGATTTCAGCATACAGTTAAAAAACCCCAAAGAAAACAACTAACACCACAACACTAATAATCTCAACAACTAATTTTCTTCTCATTGTGTTTTAATACTAATGGTACAATTCTGATTTCAAAGATAAGTCCCAGTAACCTCCCTTAGATAAAAAAAGTTCTCACTTTGAAGAAAAATTAGGTCCAATGTGTTGAAACTGATTTTCAGGTGCCTGCAGATGAAATTCTTCTGCAATATTGGTTAAAGCTTTTAGATTGCATTATACATGAGTTTGTGATGGAAAAGCAAGCAATAGAATGGGAATTAAAAAAACTGTAAACAGAAAGAATGCTTCTACTATTTTTCCTCAATCTACTGTATTCCAGAGTTTTTACATCATTGACCTGGTACCCATGTCATAAACATCTGACACTACTCTTGTGTCAGTATATAACTACATGGAGGTGAATACTAATTTACTAATTTGCAGTTTAACTTTTACAGTACCATAAGTAGACTGTAAATAGACAGAAGCAACTTGTACTTTCTGAAAAAAATGTTTCTGAAACATGGAGATAGGATATTCTTAAATCCTGGAAGCACATTTCATGAAGAATAAATATTTCTGTTTAAAAGAACACCATTCCTCTCTCATCAAATAAGCATTGGTGTAATTCAAGCATTCTAATGAGCAAAGTAATAATGAAAAGAATCTTTTAGACAGCTGGAAGAAAGCTATATCATGTAGACTATTTTTGTTATGTTTTGCCAAATAATTTATTTTTTTCCTTATCTTAACTTCTACAAAAATACGAATGACAGAACTCTTTCCATATTCTCTACAATGACATTTGCTGTAAATTTAATTTATAATATTGTACCAAGTATCCACTGCTGTATTGTCATTGAGATTATTGAAATGATAGTTCTGCTAGATAATCTATCAATCCAAACTGCAGGACTCAGACCAATCTTGTCTATATTAAAATTACCTTCCCTGTAAGAAAGACATAATTCTTCTCCTTTCTTTCACAACTTTGCCTTCTGTTTTGAGTTTTATGAATAATTGCTTTCTACTGATCAAAACCAAATCCTAATATACTGTGCATATGGTCATTGATCACTATAAGCACTAATGTATAAATAAAAATATGTTTGTTTCCAACTAAAACTGACATCTCTATAATAACACCTCATACACACAAGCTAGTACATTACTATACCACACCCCGAGAGACTGATTGCTCGGTTTCTTGAGAGATTTCCTGATGAAATAAGGATCCTATACTAATGAAATATAGAAATAATGGTATATATTTCCTGTATATAAAAAAAAGTTTGCATGTATTTTATTGTTAAATTAACTGAACTCTAGGATTCTCAATTAATTAAGGTAGTACTGCAGGTATATATTTAAACAAAAGTATGTTTACAACTTTGGTTTGGTATATTAATATAAACCTGCTTTCTAGTTCTGTTTTAGATGAGATGTTCTTTGATATTCCCTTCCCATTTTCTAGTGGATAATTACCCATGCCATATGATTACCATACTATTTGTGTACAATTGCTCACCTGTTTTTCATAAAGGCTCTAAATAAATATAGGGCAAGTGATATGTTAGAAATGTTTTCAGGCCTACTAGCACTTGATAAACTTCAGTAAATGTGGTGAAAGGAAAGGGAAAGACAAAGAGAAAGGGGAAGAAGGACAGGGAGGAGAAAGTGTAAAGGGTAAAAGTGAAAAAAGGCAAAAGGAGAAAAGGAGAAGAGGAGAAGAGGGGACAAAGAGAAAAGGGGAAAAGGGGGAAAGGGAGAAAAGGGAAATGGATAAGGGAAAGAGGGAGGGGAAAAGAAAAGGGAAAGAGGGAGGGGAAAGGGAAAG
>WAAB01010575.1:200071-222976 GCA_013389865.1 Piaya cayana | reverse complement strand
GGGTACATTCTCTTTGACCTTCTGGTTCAACCCGTTGTGAAAGCCCTGGGTAGGATCCAGGTGCACATTTTCCTAAAATGTGGAGATATTTAGATGATTATTTCTCATTTGAAAATATCACAACAAATCAGCTTCTCTGTTCACTGCCTTTATAACAGGTTTGATGATTTAATTATATTTTTTTAAGGAAAGTTTATGGCACTATGGTATTCGCTTGAATATGAATGGGAAGATCATGTTTAAAGTATGATGATGCATAACACAAGGTGAAAAGGGACTCATAACCTTACATGGGATCTTACTCCTTTCTTGCAGTTCCAAACAACACAGCAGTGTCTGCCCAGCAGATAGCATTTCTTCCAGCAACTGCTGTGATAGAGTGAATTCCTGAGAGGCAGTAAGTACAGTACTGGCCAAATGCACCTCTGTGAATAATAACTACTATGCACTTATTAATGCATTATGTAATTAACACTGAGAATAACAACATGGGTATTAAACTTCTCTTAACACACTCTAGTGTAAGTTCTTCTCTTCATGGATTTATAGCTTTGTCAAATTTTAATCACTTGGACTGAAATGTTCCATGTTCATGTTCTGCCTCAGGCTGGCTTTTTTTCTGTTTCAGGGGGATTTTTTTGGTAGGTGTTTTTTTTTTTTTTTTGTAACTAATGTTTTAACAATCTGGTCATTTCTGAGAAAGAGATGAAGGAAAATAAATTACTCTTCTAAACCAGACATTTTTTCCCTAATTGTTTTTCTTGAAACAGTCTGAAATCTTAATGTTTTCAGAGGTAAATTTGAGGGGGCATGAACTGGGGAAGAAGAAGGTGGTTTTATGTTGGGGTTAAACCACTGAACACATCAATGTGCTCATATTTCTTAGAGTTTTGAGAGCTGAAAGTGGTCCACCCATTGAAGTATCTGCACATTGCTTCTGAAAAATGCCAGTTGGTACCATAACCTTTTCACATGGCAGACAAATCAGTTGAAATCCTAACTAGAAGGGCATAATTGTAAAAAACCCAACAAGGTGGTCACAACAGTGTTTGTTCTTTGAGCTACAGATAAGTGCCGTGAGCTGCCATCCTCCCAGAACATCGTGGTTCCTAGTCCCAACTCCTCATTTTTTCAGTTTTCCACTTAAGTCAGCCCTATATCACTACCTAGGGAGACAGATAAGGACCTTTGATACATTTTAAAAATAAGTTTGTGGAAAGGTTTTGTAAGAAATACATACAGAGCTAAGTTGCATTTTAGACAGATTACACACTAAATCTAAATGATTGACTGTGTTGAATGCACTGGCTTAAGCACATTTCCTCCCAAAATCAGGAAGAAAAGCCAGGATTTTGAATAACCACATATTTTTACTGGCTAGCAGAGGCATAAATGCATCACATCTCCCTGTATCCATCTGTTCTTCTACAGTAACAACATACTTCCACTGCCAATTTCTCCTTCAGTTCATGCAGCAGATTGCAATGTAGATTCAAAGGTAGTGGGCTCTTAACTGTTGCATGAGGTTCATGTCTCCCACCCCTCTTTCCCTCATTGGCATGCACTCAGTCAGAGTAATTAAAGACCCAAGTCTACTGCAAAGTTCATTCCAGCTTGTCAAATCTGGCAGCTAGTATGGAAGGAGAGACTGAATATACTCTCACATCTGTCATGGATTAATTCCTCAGCATGTTATCCATCAGCTCTTCTCTTTCAAGCTACTGGTTACCTGCAGCCACTGTCTGAATACCATGAGGAAGGCACTCTCAATACCAGCTTATTCCGTCCAGTGTGTTTCCTCATAGGGAGAATTGAAAGAAGAGATTGAAAGAATGAGATAATCCAGACTGCTTCAAGAGCACTGCTGTCAAGAAGATGCTTGTTTTAGAAACATCTCTTCCCTTGAACATCCTAAATTCTTGAAATCTTCCTCTCTGCTGAAGCAAATGTTCAGACTACCTGAACACAGTTTGAAGACTGGGTCTAGACAGGATGACACTTGATTCTTCTCATATTTTTCAGTCATACTCCTCAGCTGATGAAGCTGGAAACTTTATGAGACATCTTGTCCTTCTGCAGATCTCCAGTGACAAATAACCAGGCAGCTCGGGAGGTACAGCTGAACATTCAAAATGTTTGCTTTCCCCATGAACTTCAGGACCTTTTTTTGTTTCTGCCTGAGTCAAGGCCTCTTACCAACCAGGATGTTGTAGTATCTAACCAGTAGATTCTGCTCTCCAAATTCTGCTGTTAGCAGAACAGGTGCAGCTTTTTTTTTTTCCTCCCAAATTGATTACCCCAATTATTCACTTTATTATATGAAACCTAAGGAAAAGATGAAGTGCACTAATTCCTGGCCACCTGCCAGTTGCAGCTCAATCATTAGAAATAACAAATTTATGCTGGTTGCTTTGCACTGTTCCATGGGAAGATTTATGTCTTTATGTAGCCAGTGCTGATGGAATAAATTAAACCGGGTATGAAAAAGGAATGAAGATTTACTCAGCATTTGAAAGCCTGACTTCAATGTCTCATGGAAGAGTGCAGCAAATATTCTGTAGACTGCAAATATATTACATATCCCTAACAAAGAAAGGCTGGGTAACTTGCCATTAAAGCTGTGATGTTTCACCCCAATGCCCTCTTATTCCCAGAGAAGTCCTCTAAGCTGCCGGGGAAAAAAAAACAAAACATCACATTCTCCCAGTGCAGATACAAATGCATACTGGGCTTCACAACGACCACCAGATTTTAGAAATGGACCTGAAATGAGACTCAAACTCAATCCCATCTTTCTTTCAAACTGAATTATGTTGCCTCTGCCAGAGAGATTGCCTCCTTAAAAAAGAACTGAAAAGGAGAAATTGGTTTTGAATTGCTCCACAATTTGCTTTCTCAGGAGAAATATGTTCTATTGAAATCTAAAATGGAAGTTTTCAGGTTCATAGGGCCATTACTACAGAAGCACAATAGACCACAGAAGTACAGAGACTCTAGAAGAGGTGTGCCCAGGCAGTGTATGATGTTGGAAAAGCCTGTCATGCCTCCCTGTGCAGACTCCTTGGCAGATAGTCACCTGGACTACGCACTGCTTGCGCCATGCAGGGCTTTTCAGTAAACATATTGGCGCTGTGATATTATTTTAGTTTTTATTTTGAACAAGGAACTGCCCAAGGAAAGAGACTAGACTTAAACAGATCATCTTTCCTCCAAGCTTGCTGCCAGGAATTGAAGTTGATTTTTATTCGTGTCCTTTTAGCAAGCCAGCTATGTGACTTAGCCTAGATTATGTGTTCAGAGCTATGTACTAGACCTTAGTCATTCTGCTTGCACTGCTTGGACCACATTGGTCTCTCTGGTCCAAGCCTTCACAAGAGGCAAAAAGGACATTGATTTTCAAAAACTGTCAACATTTAAAAAAATTCACCAGATAGATCAGGGAAAGGAAGGAATTAATACCTATCTTACCCAAAATATAAACCAGCTAAAGGTATGTAAGGTTTTTTGTGCATTTTACATTAAGGGTCCGTTCAGAAGCCTCAGTCCCATGTAAGACTTGAACCTGAAACATGCTGCCTCATGCAAGAATTTCACTATTTGAGACTCTTTGTTACAAATGCATTTACTTGTCAATGATTCATAGCAGGTTATTTCTTGGTTGACTTGTATTTCATTTTTTGCTTTCAAATGTATATATTATGTGAGTTCAGCTGTGGAGTCATCCAGATAAATAGTCTTTTTTCTTTGTCTGTTCATGGGCTATTTGTTGCTGGGACTTATCCATTCTGATAGGGGACACTTGGCTACATGGTTCATTTTAAATTCACTCTTTGCAAGTATTCTCTCTAAATTCACTTGTTTCCAGCCTGAAATGGGTTTCATCATATAACACAATGCCAAAACTTGTGGGATCGGATAAGCACAGGACTAAATACAAAATCATTTGCTGGAACGTTAAATGAGGAGTGAAGAGAAAGAAAGTCAAAGTGAAATTGCTGATTAATCCAAAAGTGTACGCACAAAAATCCATGTGTATGACTCGTCCAAGAGAGAGAGGCCCCACATAAATCCAGCTTGCTCATTGTAAAGTGATAATTAGGTGGAATATCTTGGAAAATAATCTCACAATCATCTATCTCTTGATACCACTGGAACACACTGACTCCTGCCATCCACTGAGACTTTGTGAGAAATGTTGGAAAATCTCCTTCCTTATGCTACTTAATTTTACAGCCTTCCAGCTCACATAGTTAATCTAGTTTAGATATGTCAAAAGAATGTTACCTGTGGAGCGCTTGAAGGCCAGGACCTGCCAGTGTCTGTATCACCCATTCAATGTCCTTGCTGAAGCACTAATAGTGACAAGGCTACATGAGACAGACTTCAGTATGATTGTATAACATGGTTTTCACACGCTTTTGAAGACCACATGAGCAAATGCTACAGTACAGAAAGGAACTTGTCATTTACAAACTTCCCCACCAATAATAAAGGCAAAATGTTCTGGAAGAAGAGATAGAGACCTAGATTCCACCTAGACTCTGTTTTTAGGCCCATTTAAGCAGCAAAGTTGCCCACCATGATACTTAAAAATGTCTGAATCACCTAATCATTTCTTAGGACAACCTTTAAGAACCTGAGGAGGAAAAGGGCAGCTGGTCTTGTTAGCCACTTGATTGCTCAGTGAGCATGGAGGTTTTGATCCAAATGGGCATTTCTCAGCTATCTGTTGTCAGTCATGTTACAAATGAAGAAATGGCATCACCAGAGAGCAACATGAACCTCTAGGAACAGAGAGAGGAAGAAATGAAGGATAGGACCTGAGATAACCAAGGAGAAAACCTTTCTGTCTTTTACGCTTTAAATTTTCACTTGGCACAGTATTTAGTCTTGTCTAAGAACTGTAACATGCCTATTGACTGGCAGGTGAAAGAGCTTGAACTATTTGCATGGAAAGGCCATGTTCAAAGAAGTTGTTCTGGTGTAACAGTATCTCCAAGTTTTCTCCCAACAACATCTCAAATGGAAATTTTTCACCAGACCTCTCTCACTCTGCAGAGACGTCATTTCTTCACCTGTAAGGTTGCTGCATATATTATAGGAGGCAAGGGACTAACAAATACTTAATTTTGGGCCAGGAGAGGCTCTCAGGCACTCTTCTGAGCCAAAACAGTATAAAAGATGGTGCAAAAGTCTAGAGATGGGAATATGGTCTTGTTTACACAAGAAGGAATTCCTAAATGTAATGAAGAGCTTAAGTGCTCATGACAGAACCCTTCTCAGAAAGTCAACTTATTGACCATAAAGGAGCACTGCTAATAATTCAGTGTTCACTCCAAAATTCTCACATCTGAGTTCCTCAGAATGGACAGAATTTTTATTTGTATCAGATAAATTGATTCACCATTTGGATCTGTCTTTTCTTGACCAAAGTCCTCAGTGAACTCTCAGAACTGCAATTTTTATGGGTGTTTAAATGGAAGATTTACATATAGACCTTATCTCTTGTTATGGTAGAATACAGAAGAATATGGTCCAGTCAGTTAGTCATATCAGAACAAACTGAAGGAATGTGTAACATATATGGCAAAGGACAGGTTTTCATATTTGTCCCAAGGATAATCCTCACAACACTGTGTCACTTTTCCTGTAATTTGCTTAGTTTTGACATTATTCTTTTTTCCCTCAAGCCATCCTTGAGCTGACATTAACAGGTTGCACTCCATTAACCTCAATGAAGTCAAGGCCTTCAAAGCTCTTAGTCTGACAGCGTTTAACTTTACTCTGGAGTGTAAATCAAATTTAATGCCAGGACTGCAAGCACTGTAATCTAAGCCTGGAAAAGTTAAAAAGGTGTTGCAATGTGTGTAAAGTCTATATGAAATAGAAGGGTGATTTTTTTTTTCCCCTGAAGGAAAGAAAATGCTTTATTGGTTAAGCACTCTGATGTTCCCCTGGAAAAGCAGTGGGTTTACCTTTTTTTTTTAAAGGGGAAAAAACAACTGCAAATTACTTCTGTTAGGAAATACCAGCCAATAATTGGTAGATGAAATTCTGCAAAGTGTTAGGTGGTGAAATCTTTCTTCAAGAATTATATGGACAGTTTTGAGTCCAATTCCTTCTGGGTAATCCAACCAAATCCCACAGCATAATACTGCAAAACGTTCAGCCTGTCTCCAGACTCCCACCTCAGAGGTTGCCCTTCGTATGGAAGTGTTTTATTTCTCACACTCATCCCAGAAACTCATCTCCTGCAACTAAACAGCCAAAACGTTTTTAAGATAATCCATTAAGACCCCAAGCCACCAACCTCAGTGCTACTGAATTTCAGGCAAGATGGCCCTTGTGATTTCACTTCTCTCAAACAACCTGAGATCAGAGGTTGTAATTGAGTGTTACAGGTGTAGAAAGAGAGTACAAGATCCTTGCAGAAAGGTCGGCTTGAATGTGACATGAAGAAAAATATCTGGATTCGACTGGATGTTAATTTTTATAGTTGGAGCAAAAGGATATTAGGATTATTTTCTTCTCTTTTAAAGACTCAGTTTGCCAGTTGAGGAGAGAAAAAGTGAGAGAATGAATGACTTCTACCATCAGTACTAGGAGGTGGAAAAAAAAGTTGTCCAGTTTTGTTTTTTTTTAATGGTTTCTTCTGCTGCAAAGGTTTTGCTTTGATACTTCAGATGCCAGGGAGGAAACCAAATTAGCATCAGAAGGGAAGATGTGTGGGTTGCCCAGAGTACAATTAATATCTTTAATGGTAGCATCATGAAAGTTATGCCCATTTTTTTCACCACCACAGAAACCTAACTGTGGGGATAGGTAAGATGCCTAGGAAAGCGGCACGGAAAATATAAACTGGAGACCAGATGTCTCTCCCAAAAGAGAGACTGGGAAATCTTCCTGGCAAAAAAACAATCCCTGTCTTTGCTGCCTCTTTACAAACAGGATTGCAGTTGAAAATTAATGTAATTAGCTGGATGGCCCTCTTTTCAGAGAGTTTCTTGTGGCTGGACCAAAGTCTCATTCATGAGAAGAATCCAGTAAGAATTTCACAGCTTACTGAAAAGTGGTTCGATGCAATCTGGCTGAATTGAATGCAATGTTTCACATTAGTCTTATGCTCAATGTGAGCCAATCGCATTTCCAGGACTCCTGGGAGTTCTTAACATAACAAGGTGGTGAATCTTGATTGGGTTCCTTACAGATGAGTAATCACAAAGTAGCATTCAAACTGCTGAATCTGGGTCATTAATGATAATGTCGCACTACAACAGTTGCCACAAACAGACAGCAGGACCCACAGTTCAAATAGATATTTCCAATCATGACAGCAGCCATGGGGTTAACACACCAGTCATCCTAGAGTTATTTGCAGCCCTACTTGCTTTCGTTCTTTTAAGAACTATTCTTTCTCTCTCATAGTTTGACATAAAAAACTCAGCATCTAGAGCCCAATCCCTGCTGCCCAGGAAGAAAAACTAGCTCCTTGCCCTCATTTCCCTTCATGTCCCCATCTAATCATGTCATTGACCCCAGCCAGGAAGGCTCACAAATGAGACCTAAGAGAGCCTACTCCAATAAGACCCCATGAATCTCCTATACCTGAAGAGTTTTACAAGCATTTTCCCTCCTCCACTGACTCAAATACAGCATCTCCAAATGCACTTACCCTCTGCCAGCCTAGGTCCTGGGAACTTGAGTTTATTCCCAAACTTAGATGTTCTAGTTGACAGCATTAAGTAGTGTCTGCCAAGCCAACAGGCTAATGAGTGAATGGGTTTTCTTAAAAATAAATAAAAATTTTTAAGCAAAGCTGAGTGAACTTTGTCTTCACATCTAAAACAGAATAGTTGTCAAACCTTTGCATTGGACATCATTTTTTTATCTGTTGGCCCTTCTAAAATTGGCATAAATCAATCCTCTGCTTTAATTTGTTTTCTCACCTAAAAGGTATGGAAGAGAACACTTTTTTGCTTTTACATAAATTCTAGGAAATTGTTTATAAGTTGGAGTACAGTAATACAGGCAGGTTTCTAAGATGTGCGTACTTCAAATTGGCATTCATGTCCATATTTGAATGCCTACAGTAGTCTCCCTGACATACAAAGAAATAACATCTACTGATATACTTGTCTATTGTGTTTTACATGAATTTTGAAATCAAGCTACAAGCATTTTGTTTTAAACTTTTGGGCCAAAATGTAAAGACCTGATACCTAGGAGCAAATGAAACTTATTTTAATTCAAGTCTTTTTTTTAGTACTTTTTTTTATTAAGCCATTGGGATATTCCTAGACAAGGGAAAAACATTGACTTAACTAAACAGGGATTTACAGTGGTACTGTAAGAATCTGAAGAACAGGAAAAAGAATGGGTTTTCTTGAATGAAGGCTTTTTGGTTAGTTTTTACACTCAAAATTTGAACAAAATTGTCATAATTTTTTCTAAAAATAATTAAATCTGTAGCAATTAGTTATTATTACTAAAGCTTGAAAAATACAAAATACTTTGAAAGCAGTTTCTGATCACTCAAAACACTTTACTTAAAAAGCATCTGAAATTTTTATTTTTATTTGGAACCAAACAGGTTGCTGATGAGTATGGATGTCTGTCTGCCTTCTTCCTTCCTACAAATTTCTAGCCCAGGCCTTCCTGGACCAGAAAAGGTTAATATGTGAGAAAGAGGAGTCCCTGGTACTGTTAAGGAGGCAAGGAAAAGATTTTTTTAAAGTTTCTGCAATCTTGTCTTGCTGACTGTTTCTACCATATAACACTTTGTAGAGGGCTTTTAAATGATGTCATTCAGCCAGCTTTGCTGCAACACTTTCCACTTCATAGGTTTTTCATGAAAGTCTAGGAACAGGTCTGTAAAACATAGGAGTGAGTGTTGGAGGATACATAATGGACCACAAAAAGGAAGCCTCTTTGCTACCCAGTTCCCAACTCAGAATATACATAACGTGAGCCTGTCTGGAAGTTTCCAGATGAGGTGTGAACATAATCAGGTTTCACCCTACAAAGCCCTGGGAGGTGCAGGTTGCAGTAATCTGTGCATCCCCCACAAAAACTAGACAACTATTGCACATCCAGCATTTGGGCAAACCTGGCAGGAAGTTAGGAAGAAGTATCACAGACAGGAAAACACAATGTTGTAGATTAAACCATGGAATCATTAAGGTTGGAAAAGACCTCCAAGATCATCCAGTCAAACCATCAGCCCAAACCCACCATGACCACTAAGCGTGTCTAGAAGTGCTACGTCTGCCCATTCTTTGAACTCCTCCAGGGATGGAGACTCCACCACCGCCCTGCACAGCCTCTTCCAGTGCTAAACAACATGATAAAACTGTTGAGTTGCTGGAGATTCCTGGAATCCTAGGACTAAATTTAAAGGGCAGAATAATTGGTGCTGTAGAATATGTGCTTGAACTGATGTTTTTGAGAACAAACTGTCATTCTGTAGTTTAACTTCTAATCAAAGATAACTGATGCATTGTGTGTGGATGAATGCAAGTGAATGATCAATCACTGTAAAGAAGTGGGACAGAGTTTGAAGTCAAATTAGGTTTCCTGCAGCAGAAGCTAATATGACTGTGTAAGATTTTCTAGATACAGAGCTGGGATGCTGCCCAAAATCTAAAGAAACAGTACAGAATCAAATACAGGGGATTTATTAAAAGGCAGGATTGCCTGGTGAAGAATAATAATGTCCAGGTAAAGCTCAGTTGGTGATTTCTTATTCATGTGTATCATGAATGTTATCACAGAATAAAAAATCCTTCCCTCCACTGCCTGTTGCTGTTTAGAGGATGGAGGTGAAAGGCAGAGGCATTATCTGCATCTGTGTGCAAAAAAAAAGAACCTTTAGAAGGCATTCTGGAAGGAACTGATTTCTCTCTTGTTCTTTTCATTCCTTTTCACCTTCCATACTTCCATTTATTCATCCATCTATATTCAGTCCCTGTCTCTCTACCTCAGGCTCTGTTTATCCATCATTGAATATGTACTCTGTTGATCCCACTACTGTAACCAGAAAATTAAATTATCCCAGTGACTCTGTGAAAGTCATTCTAAGAGTCATTGGAGGAAGATCTGATCAATGTCTCTGCTATTAAACCAGAGAAGGTATAAGTCTCTTACTAGATAGCAACTGGCGAACAAGAACAGCCTTCAGCTGTGTCAGGTCAGAAGGTTCAAGTCTGAATATCTTCAGATATGCCTCGGCTTTCCAAGTAAATACTATCTAGCCTCTGCAGCTTCTGGGCATTTTTCCACTCAGATTCTGACCCTAGGTCATGTTCTCTTCAGTCCTAATCTAAAATAACTCTGCTGATTTCAGTGAACTGACTCTGGATTTGTGCCACTCAGTGCAAAATTGGAATTTGTCCTCTCAGAGACTAGCTGTCCCAGCAGAGTTTATCTGTAGTGCTCATTCAAGTCACTAAGAATAAAGGACAGCAAGATGGAGGTGCAGTGACCTTCTTATGGCCTCTCTTGTGTGACCAAAAAAACAAGAGAGGTCCTGCAAAGTCAGCCATCTAAAGCACAGAGCTGGCTATAAACAATCCAAAGGACCCTGTTTTCCCAATGCTTAGGAAAAAAGCTCATTGGACAGCTCTGAGATGTATGGATAATGTTTAGTCTACATTAAAATAATAATAAAAATATTGTTCAAGTCAGAAGGAATTTACAGGATTAGAGCATCATGGAAAGCAAGTACCTTAGTCTGCAGAGCGAAAATATTCCAGAGAGATCCAAATAAGCTCATCCTCATCCTATCAATTCATTAAACTTCACCATGCATCATTGGCCCAACACAGCACCCTTTCCTAGGCAACAATCTTCCTCTTCAGGCTTAGTCACAAGCTGTGCCAGTTCCCTTCCAGCCTTTGTCGAGGTGATTGGCATTGGACATCAGCCAAGCAGCCAGCTTTTCCTCATGGGATTCAAGTTCTCAGATACCAAAGAGCCTCTTCCAGCAGTGTTAGGCGCAGAACGTTACACTGTTATTTATATGAGGATCAGATCCTCAGTACCCCTTTCATGGGGCAGGGGATATGTCTGAGATCTCCCTTAGGAGTATCACTTCACTCTGGAGCTAGGAATGTTGGCCTCAAGATAATTAGTCTAGATAGCTTTTAATGGCAAATCGTATTTTTCACAGTGCAAGCCACCTGACATGTCTACCTGAATTCCCAGGATATGCAAAAGTTAGAACACTGAGACACTCACCACCATTGAGCTTAGAGGCTTTCCTGGGAGCTAATTTGGGAACATTAAGCAGCACATTAAGGCTGCCTCAGCACCACCATGTGCAGCTGCAAAAACCATTTAGAATAGCAGCTGGACACCTTTTGCCTTATCTTAACAGCTGACATAAATATCTGACTTCCTTCATGTTGGGACGGGAGGCTGGAAATTTAACAACATTGATGGCAAGATGTGGTCTCAAGTGATGGATAATCATTGTAGGAATGATAACTTTGATTCTCTAGTATTTATCTATTGAATCTTGGGTTTGTTTGGAAAAGGAAATTCCTGGGTGGAAACTTCAATTTGTGACTCCAAATAACGTTGCCATTCAACAGCATCTGTTACAATTGTTCCTAGGCAGACGGCATTAAGCTTTTGCCGTGTCTTTGGATACTTCGGGTGAAAGGATTCAATTATTTTTTTTTCTGGACAGAAAAATGCACTGACTGCCATAAATTCTCTTTATGGATGCTTATTTAAGAGCGATGCAACTAAAGGTGAAATCAGGCAACTTTGGGGTTTGTAACTCTATATGCACAGAAAGAGAAAGCCAAACTCACTGCTGAAGTGAATGGGAAAAACTCCACTGAGGTCAATGGTTCCACTGTCACTGATTCTAGCAACAGTGCCTGGCTGAGTATGTGCAAATAAAGTGTCAATCATTTTCATCTTACAAACCTACACTCATTCCATAGCCAAAAAGTATAAAGCAAGTCAGCCAAAGGAAATCCTGCACCTCAGCGAGGGTGGGTTAAATGTCTTTGCAAAAGAGAAAAGCACGGTCTGTGGGACAAAGTCCAGTATTTTTAATAAACATAGATTCTGTTTAAATGGATTCATGAACTGTTCTTGTACTGTAGAGACTGCCATACTACTTTTTGAAGTATATGGAATTGGAACGAAGACCCTTTACATAGGGGCCCGTAATGATCTCATCGCTCACACACTGTCTAGAGCCGCCACTGGTGAATATCCTCTAAGGTTAGGCTGTTCAGTACAAAACAGCTTCCTGCTTCTCTGTCCTTAACAGTCCTTCAGACTACCCAGAGGCAGAAGTGAGCAACAGTGTTTGTCTGGGGAATATGTACACCTCATTAGTCAGTGATGTTCTGTCTGAAAATCATAGGGGATCACAGTCAACGGAGAAGAGAGCAAGCAAATAAATCATACGATTCACCAGCAAATTAGTGTGTAAGGAAGCAAGGTAGGACCCTATGTTTCTTCTTCACTTTCAGCTCAGCCTCATCGACTTCTCGACATTTTCTGTTCCATACTCACAGCTATGACCAATGAACAGGACAGGGTTTGATTTCGTTTTATCATTTTGAGTATTTGACCCAAGCACCAGCTGAGGAGATCTTTCTGAGTTCTTTAGATCTACCGCACTAGCCTGAACTAAGTAAGGCACAGGTCATATACATAGGAACTAGAATAATTTGCACTTTCCGTGAAAAGATGCTTCCATTTGTAACTTATTTTAGAAGAGGAGGCCAGAACATTAGATCTGAGGACTGATATCCTCATAGAACTTGCAACCTGTGTACCCATTTCCTTGTCTATTGACCTGCTTCATGCTAGGCCAAAAACCACAACACTTCAATGAGGGTCAAAGATTCTTGGTACACGGAGCCTTGGGGCTTTCAACCAGCAGTGTGATGTCAGGGGAGGCATTAGAAATGTGCTCACCAGGGAAAAGCTGTGTTCTCTTAAAAAATGGAGGCAGAAAATTCTTTTTTATTCCTAAATCATCTGAATGTCTTAAATTGTCTATGCTGGGGTAAAAAGCCATCAAAGCCAGTCTTCTCCCAGAAAACCTATCTCATCTTGTCCCACATTTTGCTCCTCCAGAACTGAAAACCACGATAATTTCCAAGGTAAATGTGGGCGTGATTGTAGATGTCTGAGTGTGGAGAGAGGTAGCCACAACTCAGAACTGTAATCTCAGCAACAAAGATACTGATTTTTTTGTTTAGCATGGGACCTTGCATATACATATCAGAACCAGCTCAAGCAGCTTGTCTTCAGTACACAGAGCTGCCAAAAGACTTGCTATGACTAAATCCAGAGTGTGCTCTAAGGACTTCTTCTGCCCCTAGAATGATGGCAGAAGATTACTTTGGCCTCTTTCTTTGTCCCAGCCTTGATACTGTAGAGCACATGGGATAAACCTTTCTACAGATTATAGTTTCAGACTATTTGATAAACAGGGTCTATTTTTAGACAGTAGATTTGCCTAGGGAAGCTGTGGAATTTCCATCTCTGCATGGTTTTAATAGCAGATTAGACAAATCATTTAGGCAAAGGCAATCTTGCCTTAAGGCAGGCAAATTCTCCCTGCTCTGTTTTCCATGACTCATTATATTATAAAGAGAGAAGAAGAAAAGAAATTGCATAAATTGGCATGAATTGGCAAAATTTGCACTTTTTTTTTTCCAGAAGGAAAACAGTGCTGTTTGGGGACAGATGGTGAGAAAGTAAATAGGAGAGGAGAAGAAGAGGAAATGAGGTGCTGGAGAAAAAGAACTGAGGAAGGGGAAATGGATGGAAATTAGATTCCTGATTAGAATTTGGAAGAAAAGCAGTGGCGACTCTCTCCACAACTAAGGGACTCAGCAAAGCCAGGATCTAATGAATACTGAACTTTAACATACTGATTTAATAAACTTTTTAGATCCCTCCTCCTTTGAGCTGGCTATCTCCGTGGAAGAGCAAATGAACAGTTAATGCTGGGTTGGCAGATTCAATGTACCTTTAACAGGTAATTCACATACATACTGAGAATTTATCCTCCCTCCTCAATCCCCCGTTGACTTATACTTTTTATTGAAGTCGAATTTCTATAAAGCCATAGCTACAAAACCAGTTTCAACATTTGTGTCCTCTTATTTCTGTATACACCTGTCTGCTACATCTAATACTTAACTTTTGGGACATGATACTTTTTTTCAGATATGTGATTGTGCAGCCCTTGGGACAAATGAGTGGGGGAGCCCAGCAGAGGTCTGATCATGACCTGAAAGTCATATAAACAGTTCCTCTTTTAGCAGGTAGTATTCACCTTAATCTGTAGCTCTTTAGAAGATGCATTTGGAGTCTCATCTAGGGAGACACCCATATTTTCCAAGTCACAAGTGGAGCAATAAAGGGAGCGAGATTTGGAGCCAGGGATTTCTCAGTCTGCTGTGTTCATGATGGGAGGTACAGACATGGGCTTCTCTTTTAGCTCCAGATTTGCCTGCATTGTCTGAGCTGTCTTCAGTGAGGGCTTTACCAGCAGTCTTCTGTTCCATCTCACTGTGTCAACAGATGGTGCTGCATTTAATGAAGAGCTGAATAATTCAGACAGCAGCATAGCAACCCCCAACTGTATTACAGAGGAGCACATGTGTAAGGGGAAAGAGAGCATTTCCCATGCAAACCAGGGTTTGCACACTCTGCCAGGTCAATTACAAGCTATTACAGCCACAGAGGAAACAGTTCTTTCTCCCTTTTATTAAAACGGCTGCTCCAATCCCATTGTGGATTGAAAGAGCTACTCGGCTGCCCTTGGATCCCAACTGACCTCCAGACACAAGCCTAGGCCTTTACCAAAATGGAGGAGGAACTATCAATCTCTAAATGAAGACATTGTCCTCCTGATTATCTCTTTGTTACCAGTGGTGTTTGAGGTTTTAGAAAGGAAAAGCAAAGTTACAAGATGGCTGTGGGTGAAGGAATATGTCCCAGCCTTACTGAAGCTTTTATTCTGTGTAGCGCTGCACAGACTACTCTGTTAGCAAAAGATGTGTCTATACGTGGAATTTCTGGAAAGGACTAAGACTGTTCTTCCCATCTTCTGCCAACACCACTCAATGTAGCATACCACTCCAATCCAAGTGCCACAGCACCATGTTGCTTCTGGAAGCCTTACCAATTTCTTCCCTCATCTGGGCTTGAATTAACCTGGCCCTATATATCTAGAGAGTTAGTTCCAGAAAAGGTTTTCACGGATATGGGCAGGAACAGACATCACCCACTGGTGCTCACTGAGGGAAGGAAGATATACAGCATTCACCTGTACCTGAGCCAAGAAAATGAAGATGTCCCCATAGGAATGAAGACACAGAATACATGACCTGATCTTTGGCTTAGTTGTCTGCAATGATTAAAAAAAAAAAAGGAAAGACTGGTGGAATGGTTTGCATGTAAGGGCTTTGTGCTGGAGACCAGGAGGAACTGCCTCGAGCAAGGTCCAGAGTGACAGCAAGACTGAAAAACTTGTACCAATGAAGTCTATGGCAAAGTTCCAGCTGATCTCACTGAGGGGTGGACATTATTTTTGGTGTTTACTTGTCTCTGGGAAAAAAAAGGTATTGCCTAATTAAGTACGTTCTTACCCTTATGTGCTGACTAAACTACTAGATGGGTATTCGATGCTAACATTTTGGAGAACCAGCTCATACAAGAGAAGTACCCTTTGTCTTGTTGGAAATCTTAACCCTGGTGTATAGGATATCTGTCTGTGAAGCCACATTTTCAGACTGACTTTCTTGTTAGATTCTCTACATCTTTTCCCCTGTACTCCAACATGCACTTCACCTGCAAAGCTCCACACAAATTGCTCCAACTTTCCTTTTAAACTACTGTTGCTATGCTTTGTGTCAGTTTTTGCTTGTGTACAGGAGTCACATTACCAGCATTAGGTCTACAAGATGGAAACAAGTCCAATCAATAGACTTGTTGTGAATGGATCAGCTTCAAATGTCCTGGATCTTTTATTAACCATCTTCTTGTCACTGTAGGTGAAGAATTTGTTGCCATCCATTTCCTGTCTTTACAGTTTTGATAAGCATCCTGGTCTCTTGTATCTCAGCATCCAGCATCTCTTGTATCTGACTCCTCCATCAGCTGAAAAACTCTTGGTGTCCTCCAGATTTTGGCTTTGGTTGCAAGTTGTTTCTTTTTGTGTTTGTATTTTCATCTTAATTGCTACCTCCCTCCAATTTCTTCTGATTTTAATGCCTTCATTGCAGCAACCTGTCCATTTAGCTTGGCACTCTCTTAAATATGTCTTCTATCTAGGACAGCCTGCTTTTCTTGGGATGCAGAATGCTGGCCTTGGCTCAGCGGTCTCTGAGTTAGTAGATCACCTCATGAAAGTGTATTACAGTGTTTGACCATATCACTTCTTCTGATTAGGTATCATCAGAAAGACAGCTCTATTTCTGTCACTTCTTACCTTCCTGAATTTGAGAATATTTGGGGGAATATATTGTGGGCACAAATTTCTTTTTACTGTCAAATTGCTTACATTCTGCCAACATGTACTGTCACTCACTGTCCAAGCATAGTGAATCATACCTTGCAAAATGTCCCTTCAGTTTCTAATTAGCACATTCTGGCTGAGTGGCCTCAAGATTCTGGATATATCTTGTAGAAAACAAGCTAGTGTTAATAAGGCAGATACTCTATCTGGGGACAAAAGCTGCAAGAAATGAATCCCACTTTGCCAACTGCTGAGTAACATGACCTTAAGAGTGGAATAAACTGTTATAGATTCTATGATGGTTTGGGCTAGCAAAAGTGTAACTTATTTCAAAGCACAATTCATAGTTTTGCTTGGATGTGTAACTTCTCATTCCTTCCCTGCAGAAAAGTAAGGTACTGTTCAGACCACTTCTTGCCACTAGGTATTTCCTACAACTGCTTCCACTATCAACTGAGTTTTACCTTCAGTGAAACATGTTTTCACCTTCAGTGAAACACAATGGTATTATTGCTGTATAGGTTCATCGTCAGGAGAATTCTGCAGCAAAATATTTGTCTCTTGCTGAGCAGCAGCTGCTTGAGGCACTAGCCTCATTCCTTCTCTAAACCTCAAAATCTTGTATCACTATAAAGTTGTTTCATCACTCCTGAATGCCTGGTGCATTGCTTGGCTCCAGTTGAATGTATTTAGGCATTGCTGAAGATGTAGATTTGGCCCATTGAATTCTTATGACTTTCACCCTGAGACTGTCACTGAGAAAGGAGGTTACATGACACAGACTCACTCCAAGTTAGACTGATGGAGTGACTGGCTGCCTCTTCTGCCAATTCTATGAGAACACAATCACAAGCCAGGAATTTTCCCTCATGACATTACCTCCTCACTTAGTGGCCTTATTCCCAAACAATTTCTTTTTTGAAAAGAGCAGGACATTTCTTAGGCAGTTATTGCATTCATTGCCTATCTGTTCCTCCTCAAGATGAGCAGGGATGTTCTTTACTTCACCAAAACATAGGCTTGGCTTTTAGGACATCAATCTGAGCCCAGTGTAATAGAGAGTCCTTCTTTCCCTACACTATTCCAGGCCCATGTTGAAATCCAGTTTGTGTTGTAGGACAATATCTGAAGGAAACACTCCCCAGTGAGCATTTTCAAAGAGACTTGGATGTACTCCTTGAATGACTGCAATGGTTGTTCCAGGACCTTCCTGCCTCTGCACTGGAACTGCTCCACATACACAACAACCGGATCCAGAAATATGGGGTTAATTAAACATGATTCTTTCCGTATGTCCACAACATGGAGGGACTTAGTGTCTGTCTTAATCATGATGCTGGAGAGCTTGCACGTATTAAGCTCCTGTCATAACAGACATGGGATTTTTACTCCAATGTCACTCTGAGGCTCCAGCAGCTGCTCAATTTCCATTTGGACAGGCCTGTCTATTGCTTTCCACTGCTATTTCATCTCCAGCCCTGCCCATGGGAGGGATGAGTAAGCGATGGGGAGGAGGTAGGCAGAGATGGTTCTGACAGAGTCATGTTTATGCTGGACTTCCATGTTGTTCCTTTGTATCCAATGGAGAACGGTCCATCTCCCCTGCACAGTGAGGGGTACATAAAGTGTCTTTGTGTGTTTGAAAGGAAAGGATGAATTGTGCCAATATTGTCACTAGCTTGATATGTGTGATCGGGAGGCTCTGATGAAGTCATTTCATTCTACCACCCTTATTGACTCACATCTCCTGTCTGCCTCTGATGGGACTGAGTTGTCTTGGCTCAGCTATGTCCTGGGAACCATCCGCAGGCCTAAATCTCCCCTTCTTTTGTTAGTACTTCAGTACCTCTTGGTATTGTCCATGTTGTGCCAGAGCACTGGTTCCAGATCTGAGTTCCTTAGTTGGATTCACCTCCTCTCAACGAGGCTAGGCAAATTGCCTCTTATGGAACTCTCTGGGATCCAAGAAGAAAAAGAAAACAGTGGTGCAGACACCCACTTTTTCAGATATACTAACAAAGGTTAAAACACTCTGTCCCGAAGTTTTTAATTTCTTAACTGTGGAAATATTGTAATTTCTTTTCTCCAGGGAAAAGAGCTGCTCCTTTCTCACATGGGATTTTTTTGCAAGCTACATGTTTCTTCCTGGCTTTATCATACTGTTCATTAGTGCTCATTGTGTATTAATGAAAAATCTGAGAAGATAAAAATTAACGTTCTTTGAAACATTTAGATTCTCCTGTTCAGAGGAGCTCTTCCTTTTGAATTTTATGGCTTTTATTATGCTTTGAAGTACTCAAGAATGACACAAGTTGGCCTATTTCAGAATAGATAGATATTTCATTGCTACAAAGTGTGTTTTCCCACATTTTGCATGGAAAGCTGCATGCAGTTCTCCTTCTTCTTTCCTCTATTGTTTTTCTCTTTCTCAGAACCTTCAGGAAATAAGAAAATCCCCAGAGTTCCCAAGAGCCTTTGCCACTTTCATACACGTGTTTACTAGATTACAGTGCATTTTAAGATCCAATTGAAAATTGCCTCTTTTCTCAACACTTAATGGATGCACTCCAGCCCACACCATGGCTTCTTCGTCATCTCTCCTACCTCATCTGATATCTTAATTGATATCTCTCCTTTCATCTGATATCTTAATTGCTGATGTTGCCAGTCTAAAAAGGAGCTGCCCAAATGGCAGATTTTCTGTTCTTTATCCATGCTGCTTTTCTTGGAGCTGTGCTCCAGTAGAGCCGCCACTGGATAGAGTTCCCAGTCTTCTTGGTTTCTTATCTTTACCCACAATAGAGGGTGTAAAATATCTTGCATGATGTTCAGTAGGGTGTGGGGGAATAAATGGAAGAACCCAATTGCTTCTGGTCACAAGGGATTCTCTGATTTGCCAAAAAAAAAAAACCCAGCTCATCCCAGATTCCCATTCCAAGCTGGATGTGATGACTCAGAAAATCAAGTAGATAATGAGCTGTTTATGAGCAGGTCCTGTTTGTTTACTTCACTGCTAAGCTGTGAATGTCCTGTTTATGAGAAACATCCTGGTCTCTGATTTTGTAAAGGGAACCTATGTGAGATGTGCAGAGAAGAAAACTCTGCCTCAGGAAAAGGAAAATATGCTGTTTTCTGAAAAGGCCACCTGAGATGAACATCCCACAAGACAGCATAGAGGGAACTTGGGGCACAACAGCCAAATGGGCATATCCTTGTTGTTAGACCTCTGCTCTAGAACATTACATGGAATACTAGTAGCCCTAACACATCAACTGGCCCAACACTGAGCTTGATGAAAGGCAGAGCAGGTATCTTCCTTGAAATCATATTTCTAACTAGAGTGAAAGAAAAAGAACAATTTTTTCCTTTCCTCTCCATCTAGCCGGATAGCAACCAAAGAAAGCTAAAGGTCGTGTTGCAGTTCCAGGAAACAGGAATATGTACTTCATGTGATGCTGGAGGTACTATTCTGTCCTAACACAGCCTATAGGAATCTCCTAATCTAACTGCAGTTTGAAATAATCCTTATTCTTCAGTCAAACAGCCAGCCTTGAATTAAACTTTCCCAATAACATAGATACCAGCCCCAGACCCTAAACATTCTTCTGCTGAAAAAAAAAAAGCATCTTCTCCTTTAAAGTATTCCCTATTATTTTCTCATTATACGTTGTCATACTTGTAGCTACTTGACTGAAAAGCCCTCTATTACCACGTTAGCGTATAAAGTTTATTGCCACAAGATACCAGAAAGGACAAGCACTCAGCATGATTCAGACATTGAAAATATGGCAAGGTTTCTAAAATGTCTTCATCTCCATTTGTATATACCAGGGAGGTGTTTCCATGAAAGGGCACAGTTCATCTCCCTCAAAAGCTGGAATTAGAGGAGTTCTTGTTTTTTCAAAGCTTAATTCTGCAAAATGAATGTTCATCATTGCTTGAAAGAAGGAAAGGAGGATTGTTTGCCTTTTATTAAAAGAAAAAAGACATGTTGGCAGATGTCAGAGTTGTGAGGTTTTGCCGAAACATTTAGGGAATTTTGCTCTTTGGGATATTGGGGGAAAGGAGGAGGAGAAAGGAACCAGTGGTAAAACAGACAGGAAAAAATAAAAGAATTATTCAGGAGGAAATTCAAGTGGAGATGATTTAGAGACAAAGCATGGGGGATGGCTTTGAAGACTGAGTGTTCTGCTTTATACTTGTGAGAGCCGATGAAACAAAGCTCAATCCTGAGAGACTCTGGAACTGATTATGGAACATATATATTGAAAAAATGCATTGTCAAGAAATTTTCCATTAATTGTTATGTTTACAGGTGATACTTAAAATAGAACCACAACAACCTGCCAGCAATATTTCCTTTTAGATTTTTTAATGCTGTAAAATTTGCATGTACAAAAAAAATCAAGCATGCAGGCTTTGTTTGCGTACACAATGTAGGAAATATATAAGCTTACTAAGTGTTTTGCTATTTGATTTTGTATGTGGCACTCTAGGCACTCCAATCAGTACACCAGGCACTACAACAGGCACTCTAGTCACTCAGGAATTGCAGGAAAATGTCAGGCAAACCATCTTCCCACTATAGAACCAATAACTGGCATGTTTAAGCTTGCTAAATTCTGCTCTTTTATCATGACAGGAATGATCCATTCTTACACTGCCCCTCCAATGAACAATATCTAAGATCCTACATTTGTGGCGGCTTCCTTGTATAACATAGAAATGCAAGATATCAGTTTGTTAAAATATAGAGCATGCATTAACTGCTGCTCACAATGGAAAACTCCATGTCTTAGCCAGCACTGCTTTTGTAAATTAATTGGCACGTCCTTGAAGATATACCAAAGCCAAACAGTTTGGACACTGGCTTGAACTTACCAAGAGGCAGATCTGAGATATTTGCTCGCTCTGTTACAGGGAAGCAGATAAACTACAAACTGCAGCACAGGGTATGGTCTCCAGTGTCTGTAAGTAATGAATCACATCCACACACACAAAGACAGTGCTATGGGAACAAAACGTGGCAGCCATGACAACAAAATCACAAGCCTGTGTTGCAGGAACTCAAACAGTAACTATATTAGCTGTGCATGAAGGCTTTTCTCCTCTTCAGGGCTGACTATAAGAGGAGAAAATGGAGTTAAGCAGTAAATCATGGCAGTGCAAGAACATCTCCAAGGATCAAAGTTTTAGGGGTTACCTAGTATATGAGAAGTTGATGATGATAAACTGGTAATAACGATGACAGAATGGTGAGTGCTCAAGAGTGCTTCTCCAGTAGAAAGCACTGGCACAAGAGATATTTCAAGATCTACAGACGTACCAAGACCTTTCCCATCTAATTTGTGGCTCTTTCTGATGATAACCATAGTGTAACAAAACAGTTGATACGAAAGGTGGAAAAATTGTCATTTAAATTCTTAACATTTCAAGCTCTCTATCTTTCCAGAAGGGATAATTTACACTAGGTGAAGTTCTTCAGTACAGAAAATGCAGAAAGTCTGTCTGGATAGTTCTTGACAGCAGAAAATAAAACTTCAGTATGAAGGGTCCTAAGAGCAAATGCCAAAACTACTTTTTCTTAAGGTTTGCATCCCAGTAATTTAGCATCAGCATGCTAAATGAAATACAAACATAAAAAACATAAATCAGAACACAACCTTCATAGCAAAGCAGGTATTATTTGTGAAGGCTATGGCAGGACAATCTAGTCCATGTGCCACTAGAAGATTCCTTCATGCTTTGCCACATTCTGATCCAAATTACTGATCTGGAATGATGTTTTTCAGCAAAGGCAAATATCTTCCTATAAATTGCTGGCATTTAAGGTCAGTTTTGATGACATTGCCCTATCAAAGCTCACAATGAGGAGGTGGAAGAGATCTCAAAGCAACTCAGCTTTGACTCATACAAAACAAACTGACAAACAACAGGGAAAAATATCATGAATACATTCCATGATTTCTTCTAAAGCCTCTTAAAACTTGAAGAGTTATAGCAGTAATCAAAGCAGGTGGATAATCTGACACAAAGGAGCTTATTAGAGGATGTTGTGTTTGTTATTCAGCAGAAGCCACGTAATTCTGTGGTTTAAAAGGAAGCAAGAAAGGAATCAGGGTGCAAAGCTGGTGTGGATCATTGACTCTCAGATGTGGTCACAGCTCAATCATTTGACTCTGGAGTTTTTGTGCCACTGTGACACTTAGCTGTGGAGTTGGCACAGTAGTATCAGGAAATTCTATCAAAAGGAAAATAGAGAAAAAAAGACAAGGAGGACCCAAAGGCACTTCATCTTTCTGAAGTTCTTCTCTGAGTTAGGCAAGATGGAAAAAGCAGAAGAAAAAAAAGAAAAAGAGAAAAAAAGAGAAAAAAAAAGAAAAAAGAAAAAAGAAAAAAGAAAA
>WAAB01010575.1:180638-199994 GCA_013389865.1 Piaya cayana | reverse complement strand
AAAGAAAAAAGAAAAAAGAAAAAAGAAAAGAGAGTGAGGGGAAAAGAAAAAAGAAAAGAGAGTGAGGGGAAAAGAAAAAAAGAAAAAAGAAAAAAAGAAAAAAGAAAAAAGAGAGTGAGGAAAAAAGAAATTAATAACTATTTTCAGTCAAGTGAGATCTGCTTGGTGTGATCAACTACCCCCAAGGGAGAAGAGAAAAACACAGTGACACAGGATGAGTCACAGATAGCTTCTCATTTATGTTGCCCAAGGCAATTGTTATGACTTCAAGAAAAAATTGTCAGGGAAAGAAAATAAAACAGTGTTTAAACTGTAGGATGGCTCATTTGCATGAAATATTGTATTACAAATTTTAGCTTGAGGTCTGGCTTTAGCCTCCTTTCCTGAAGGAACAAGGATGAGCGTGCCATCTTGGTTTGTGCACGTATTCAGTCTGTTTGTTTTCCTGTACTGGCCATTTTCAATCCCTTTCTGCAAAGAGTTCCACTTTCCACAGAGTTTGTGGACCTGGTGAGGAATAGAGATGCTACAAAAACTATAGGAAAATATGCATTGTGGGCACTGTTATTCAGCCCTGGAAATCACTGCTCAGTATCCCTGGAAAAATAAGTTTCTTTGGTTGCTCTTGTTGAAGTGCATGTCAGGACACATTTGCAGTTCAAGATCAGTTGATGTGAATTCCTCCCAATGGCTTTGTTCATCTCTAGCCCCAGAGATTCCCTGGCAGAGATGTCCTGCTTGCCACAGAAGACAAGTATCTTACAGCACAGAGGCAGCCTAGGAGATCTTCACTAGGAAGATTGCAAGCTAGCTTTCAAGACTCAGCTGAATGCGAAAGTATAAAGGAGAAGTCTTCTGCATAGCTTTGAGGTCTCAAAAGAAACCACAAAATAGAATGAGTCCAGAAAGCCCTTCTGGAACTCAAGTAACCTCCTCCTGGCATTCACACACATTCCCCTGCTTTGTGTGAGAAGTTCATGCTCTGCACTAGCCCTCTGGACAGCATCACCCACATTCATGCTCTGACATTCAAGAGTGATTAAATATGTTCCACAAAAGGCAAAACCAAAAGAGAAGACAGTGAAGCAGCAGGGATAAACAGCTGCACTTCTGATCTCATACAGTAGTGCATCTATAAACTATTCCCTTTCTACTTTTTGTTCCAACTTTTCACCTAGGTTCCTTCTTGCTACGACTCCATTTAAAACTGCTGTAGAAGGAAACATGTTTCATTAATGATAAAACCAGTGGGATTTAAGTTAACTTAGTGCTCAGCATCAAAAGTTTTAGGATCCTGTTGCCCAACAGAAATGCTTCACAGAACATGAGCCCATCTTGCCCAAAAATGGGACATAGATTTCCAAGTCATCTAAGCACACTTTGAAAATGCTACTTTCCAACACATGGGGGATTTGCCACCATTTTGTACAGCTACCTAATCCAGTTCCTGAGATGTGGCTTACTGGATTTTTTTAACCACCAATTCCATACCCAAACATGACCTTGGTTTATGGAAATTACTCCAGTGTAAAGCCCAGCTGCTACTGCTCTTTGCACACAGGGTTCAGACTTTTTGCGTTCTTTGAAATCTCCTATATCCTAAACTGCATTTTATCCTGCAGCTGCCCCCCACCTCAAAGCAGCAACAAAAACATGTCCTTAGATCAATCACCAGTACCTTGAATGCAAGCACCATAAAACTTGGTGAGGCCTTGACTGTAAGTTTTTACATAAGCTCAGTTTGGCCGCAGACTTGTGCACCTCCCGCATCAACCCTGGGTGCACTTCGAGCCCACTGTGATGCCCTGTATCGGGAAAGGCCATGGCTCTGGCTGCTGGCAACACACGAAGAAGATCACTGAAAATAAACAGAGAGTAAGCAGCTTGGTTTTCATAACCTCAGTTAAACGCAGGGGGTGAAGGATCCAAAGCCGCAAAGTCATGCAAGTTCAAGAAAGGCAGAGGATAACCTCTGAGGGGCTCTTTTCTTTGGCAGCCAGAGGGGACGATGGTGCAGAGAGGAGGGAGGAAGCTAAAAATACAGATTTTTTTTGCCCTCTATGCACAATAAGTCTGTCTTTATCTCCCTCTGGGTCTGTTACAACAGAGCTGACATTCATCACTGATACCAACAAAACCACTTTCATAGACACCCTGTACCCGCAGACAGAGGTAAATTCAAATTTAACCTATCAAATTTAACTTATCAATTTAACTTGACTGCAGAGGCCTGTAACCACCCTCCCTACTCTCTTTGCCTGAAGCATAATTTAGCTTATTTCTATTTGTGGTGGCAGGGAGAGATTTCCCCACACCAAGTCTGTTATAGACCACTCAGTCCTCTGTTATAGACCACCCAGACAAGAAGAAGCAGCTGATGCGTTCTTCTATAAACAACTGGGAGAAGTCTCAAGATTGCTAGCTCTTGTCCTTGTTGGAGAATTCAGCTCAGGAGCCCTCAGCACAGGAAAGACATAAACCTGTTGGAGCAGGTCCAGAGGAGGGCCACAAAAATGATCAAACACCTGAAACACCATCCCTATAAAAAGAGGCTGTGAGAGCTGGGGTTGTTCAGCTTGGAGAAGACTGAACTCCAGGGAGACCTTATTGAAGCCTTTCAATACTTAAAGGGGGCCTATGAGAAAGATGGGAGACAACTTTTTAGCAGTTTTTTTTTAGCATGAGTATAAGGGGTTTTAAACTAAAAGAGGAGAAGTGTAGACCAAATATTAAAAAGAATTTTTTTGCTGAGGGTGGTGAAACACTGAACAGGTTGCCCAGGGAGGTGATGCATGCCCTGTCCTTGAAAATATTTAAGGTCAGGTTGGATGGGGCTCTGAGCAACCTGATCTAGTTGAAGATGTCTCACTGCAGGGGCATTGGACTAATGGCCTTCATGATCCCTTCCAATCCAAACCATTCTATGATTCTATTAAGGTCCAGGTGAAGTTATTGCCTTGCTGAATGTCTCATTTATCCTAGCACAGAAGGAAGCTCTTTGGCCACTTGTGAACTAAGTTTGGAGACCTGAGGATGTGTCTGAGTTTGGTATTGTGAACTATGACATTTGATTAGTTGTACAGGAGGGCAAAATTTTTTGCCCAGCAGCCTGAATTACCCACTACTCCTCTGAACTTATGTATCATAGCGGTTGTCATACCTTAGCAAGAACTTGTTATGATTGATTGTAGACATTACAGAAAATAAAGCTAGAGTGATTTTCTCCAGTGCCGTCGACTCTGTCTGCCACTCCACAGACAAAACCTGTCCTCCCCCTACCATGCTGTGTTCAACTTCTTAAAAATCTCCAATGAAGTCCAAATCTCAGGCTATTTGAGGGCTTCATTATCTTTCTTATTAGGAAGGGTTACATGTCCCTTTCTGTACTTTAAGGCTTGTCGTTTGCACCATGGACATAAAGAACAAATTGTTCTCTTCCTTTTCAACTGTCTTTTACGTATTTAGAAACTGTTATCATATCCCTTCTCAGTCTGATCTTCTCCAGACTAAACAACCCCCCCATTTCAATAACTCCTCATTAGTCGTGTTGTATGGACTTCTGATCATCCTTGTTGGTCTCTCCTGGACATTGTCCAACCAGTCACATCTTTCTTGAAACATGGTGCCCAAAATTGGAGAGAAGGGAGTACAACAGAAAAATCATATCCTGTGTCATGCAGATGGTACCCCAGGTTATATATCCCAGTATGGTGTTTGATTTCTCATGGCAATCTTAGCTCTTCTGACTTCTCTTCAGCTTGCAATTCACAATTACTCCAGATCTTCTCTGCTAGTTATTTCACATCCCATATTTGTACATCTGGTTGTTCTTGCCTAAGTACAGAACCATCTATCTTGCATTTGTCTTTAATGAATTTCATCTTCTCCCAAATCCCCAGATTATTCTTAAACTTATATTTGATAATTCTGAAGTTCAAGACTGTCTTCTTTTGTGCTTGCAGCTATTTTCATACTTAATTAGCATATTCTCCTTTCATTCCATCAAGGTGATTTAAAAAATCTTAAATAGTAACAAGTTCAGAGAATATTACTGCAGGATCTTGCCAGATGTGTTCCTGCAATATGATGATGATGATCTGAACTCATCTTATTGATATCTGAATTTGGACATGAACCTACATCTACACACGGAGTCTCAGCATGCTTCAGCACCTGAAGTTCTTCCTGACATTGGTATAAAGAAAAGGAAGCTCCAGAGTTCCAAAGATCAAGCCACCAACATCATTGCCTGTCAAGACATATACGCTCTATATTTGTAGACCAATGAGTTCATTCTGTGTCACTATATTTCATTTTTGTAACACAGTAATACAATAGAAGACAGACTGCACACTGGTGCAGCTGCTACGTGTAAACTAATGCCATAAGTAAGCCCTGATGAAAGCAAGTTAGCAAACCATTAACCCTTGTAAAGGACATAAACCAACTTCTAGTGTCTAAAGCACTTTGTTATGTCCAGATGAATTCAGCCCTTGCTTTCTCCTCCTCTAGTTGGTCCAGTATCATGTCTTTTTCAAAAGAGTTTTGAAATTTATCTCTTTTTATTGCACTTCCTTTCTGTACACCATTGTATTTTCCTGTAGATGAGAAATTTTTCTCCTCCCCATTTGAAAGGAGCCTTGTCAGAAACCTTTTCTGTCCCATTTAGGGCAGGAAGAGTGGTTCCCTATGACATTTTTTTCAGGTCTCTCCAACTGAGACTTCACAAGGGAGAGTTTTATACTTATATTTGACCATAATAACTGAGTACTCCTCAGCTGTCATTTCATCTGTGAACGTTCATGTCACAAGCTGCTGTCTAGGGACAGGTCTGGACATAAGCTCCACCTGTTAAACAGGAAAACAATAAATAGTCATTCAGAGAGATCCTCACTGGCAACATGGCCCATATGTGTGTTTTTATTCAGAGTAGGCTTTTTTCCTAAGCCCTAGAGAGACCCAAGGCTCAATTGTGTAAACACAGACAGAGAAAGCTGAGATGCCTGGGAAATGGAGCCCTTTCAATTTCAAGCAAATCTTGATGAACTCCTGTTTTGTGGGATCTGATAAGCAAACTGAATCAGGAGCAGGGTGAGACATCACCTTCCTCTTGTATCTGTGAGACTAGAGATGACAGTCTCTGTGGCTTAGTCCTCAAGGCCAAAAGTCTTGCAATTTTCCTCTATTTAAATTTCTTACTTTTCACCCACAATTCCTCCTTCTGGAAGTCACTTATTGTTACCTCAGGATTGCTGCCAGATTCTCTTCTGGCACCATTTCTCTCTCTTTTCTTCAGTCTTTGCTTATAAGGTACCTTAATTGCTTCCCATGTCAACTACCACAAAGCTCTTTTTTTTATAGCTCTTGTAAATACTTACAGACTTTATATATATTTCCTCTCCAAACTTCAAGGGATGCAGATGATGGCTTAGAACTGAAGGGGTGCAAAGGAGGGCAGCCTGATTCAGATTTCCACATGACCCAGGCATGGCAAAGTTTCCTGCAAACTGAGATGTATAATCATGTTAAAAAAAAAAAAGATGGTTTGCAGTCCTGCCTCTGTGCTACCTCCTCCTTCTGATATATCTCATTCTGCTCAGTGATCAACCCTTTCCCAAAGCATAAAGGCATAAGGTTACCTAGAAATCTGGTTTTAAATAAATTAATATTAAATTAATACATTTGAATATTCTGATGATAATTTTGCTACTCATTAAAGCAGAGGTTTTCAACTTTTTTCAAAGTGCTATACTTTTTCCTGTACAGTACTTTAAGTCCTCCTGACAGTCAGATGATTTGCATTCTTTTTGTTCAATACCCTCTTATAAGTAGTGCACAGATCCCATAGATTCAGACACAGCAGGTCAAACGCAACCAGGTAGATTTCTTAGTGACATATTCTCCTATTTTTCATCATATATAGGTTACAAGTTAAAGTCTCAGGCTAATGGAGAAGAAACATATTTTTCTCCTGGTTTGAAAAATGTTTTAGTTTTGGGCTTCATATCAACTGCCTGTTGGGTGTTTCAAAAGTAATTGTCTTGTCTCAGCACAGTAAGCTCACAATCTAATTCCCATAATGTTGCTGATACAAAGCAGTCAGGACAGCCAAGATATTTCTGCTTCAACATTCCAAATACACTCTTGACTGCCTTCAAGAAACAATAATTTTATAGCGTTTTTCTTACTGAAAAAATGCTCAGTGATAGCCTAGAAGTGAAAAGTTCCCTGTCTCATTACCATTTCCATCCAATCCCACATGAAATTTACTTTAAAATCTGCCTTTGACTAAGCCAAGAGCCAAATATAAGAGCTACAAGGCCCTGATTAAGAAAGCACTTAATCATTTTCTGTGCTTTGAGTTGGACAGATGTTTTCCCCTGTCAAGGAACATATCAGTAGCTGGAGGAGGACTGGGGGAAAGAGCTTGGCTTAAAGCCTATGAGAATTCACAACCCAGAGATACAGCTGCAGGACCCTAATAAAAGTACTGGTATTCTAGGACTATCATCTGTCTCTCTTTTTTTCTAAGGACTTTCCAGGATACTTTCTCAATAAAACTCAGTGGCTTGGTTTGCATGTGAAAACAGAAGCCACAGAAAGACCTGGGAATCATCCCAGGAGCACCTACCTTTCATGGAAAACTGAGGCCCTAAACAACTTCTGCTTAGATTAGATTGCCCTTACTAAAAATAGCAAGTCCTTTAGTCTCCCATCTCTCTTGATAAAGCTTTATTTTTAAGCTTATGTTTTGCTTGACCTTGAGGCTGGATTTTTAACAAAAAGAAATGAAAGAAAGGAAGAAAGAAAGAGAAGGGGGGGGCTGTGCAAAAAAAAGTCTCCTTGACACAATTCCAAGTAACACTGAAGATAAAGCTGTGCTGTGCTTAGTTGGGATTCAGCGAGTGAGAGGTTTTATAGAGTCTCACCATGTCCCATCTGGATTGTCCAAGTCATTATTTCTTGGCTCCAAAGCAATGCCTAACAGCACTTCATCCAGAATCTGTCTAGTTCTGGTCCACAGGGTAACTCTTCTCCTTTCTCTGGCTTCCCAATGTATTATGCTGATCTTCCTTACCACACAGTTATGAAGCAAAACCAGCAGTCAAAATGGTCATAGAATCATAGAGCAACCAGGTTGGAAGAGACCCACTGGATCATTGAGTCCAACCATTCCTATCAAACACTAAACCATGCCCCTCAGCACCTTGTCCACCTGTGTCTTAAACACCTCCAGGGAAGGCGAGTCAACCACCTCCCTGGGCAGCCTGTTCCCCTGTTCTCCCTGGGCAGCCTGTTCATCAGCTCCTTCAGATTACAGTAATTTGGTATACTGGCTCTAGCACCATCCCATCATGCTGTAAGCATTCTGTTCCCCATAAAGACTCAGCAAGTTCTCCCAATAGTCCATCAATCAAAACAATCCAAATTGTTAGAGTCCGTGACTCTGGACAGGAAACAGATCTCCTTTCTTAACATAAAAAGAAGTTTTATGGGCCAGAGGACACTGTCATAAGCATGGAAAAGCACACTGCAGTTTGCAAAGTGTGAATTTTACTTCAGAAGCAAAGTAGCTGTCTGAGACAAAGTTTGTGATGGAGCCTGAAGGAGCTGTTGTAGATAACTTTTATCTAGAAAAATCACATAAGCAGAAGTAGACATACACAGCTTTAAAGAAATACAACCCAAGCAGAAAACACATCTGTAGTTGCAAAAGTAATTCCAGTTGAGTATTTACAGTTGCTTATTAAACAATTGAAAACATGCACAGACACAGTGACAGAAGCACAGAGTTAACACGCAGTTTCAAGCCCAGCAGGCAAGGAGGATGTGAGTGAACCTTGCTCGACCTTGAGAAAACAAACTCTGTAGTGACTCTGGGACTCCAGCTAGTGCTGTTTGTCAATGCAAAGCTGGTGTGAGCCACACAACCTGATTTGCCTTCCATCCCAGAGGGAGGTTAAGTTCCACTCCTTCCCCTCAATACCAGCTGGGTCCCCATAGGTCATACATTCAGGGTCCAGGAAACCCATGCAGACGTTTTCATAGACATAGCAAAGGCCCTCACTCTCTGCCAAGACTCACACTGGGCTTTCCATAGAAGCAAACGTATCTGTCGCTTCTAAAGTAATGTGGTTTTGGAGCAGCTCTAATTTAATCTGAAACTGAGAAATTAAATCCTCTGGAACTATTTGTTGTATTCTTCTTGCCCTAAACAATTCTGAGAGTAAAATGGTTATTATTTGCCTTTAAACTTGGAACCTCAACCTGAGGCAGCCACTCTCTGTAGTTAATTTAAGTCCTGAATATGGCTTTGAGAAGTTATTCTTGTTCTTTTCCAAACCAGAAATGCACAGACTCTCAACTCTCAGGCTACTTATAGTTCAAAATAAATAATTTCAGATTTCCAGACTTATTGGCAGAAAGTCTTTTGCCACATATACACATCCTGGGGCTTTGAATTTCTGACTCTGGACAACAACCAGTTGAATTTGATATTTAAACTGATATTTAGGTGCTATGCTTCAAGGGGCACATGGAGTCCTGCAACTGAAAAAGTTATTTGGGGTGCTTATAGATGTTGGGTTTTTTGTAGTTCATACTTGCAAGCATTCATATATATCTATGTATTCTGGCAGCTTTTCATCAGGCCTGTGCTACAATGTAGGCTCTTTGAGTAAAATTCATAACCCTTTGAAATGTTTCTTTTTAACACTCCAGAGCAACCTTAACAAATCAATGAAAGAGTTTTTCTGTGCAGAAGGATTTTTTTTTCAAGGTGAACAGCCCATGTAACACCTTCCAGAAAGATACTTATTTTCTGGTCATCAGCAGTGGCAATCACCTATGAAGGTGTGAAAAGGCGATCCAAGTCCTTATGCACCCACCTGTGAGCAGCAGCCACTGCTCTAGCAAACAGTAGCCAGTGAAGAGCAGTCCAGAGGTGGAGGCAGAATCTCCAGCTCTGAGTCCTAGGATCCAAAGGTGATGACTGCCTTTTCTGCAAAAACTTGTACCATTTGTTCAGTCCCATCAAGGAGACAAGTTCAGTGTACAGAGCTCTCATCCATGATTTCTCATAGAGACAGAGCAGAATCAGATCAAATATTACATTCGGATCTGCTGTTACTCATGGAACTGTCAAAAGCGCTAAAAGAGGTCACCAAAACTTACTATCATACGTTTCTATATCATAGTTATATGTATCATGCACAGATCCTGATGCCTTCCAGCAGAAAGAGGAAGGTTCTTCTAGTGTCACTTTTTCTAAATCACACTTTCAGCCACTCCTCAGTCTTCCAGCACTGTGAGCATCACCTGAAGAGTTTGACTAGTGTGGTAGGTTCTCTCCTCTGTCTTTGGAAGAACTGCCTGAGAGCAGAAAAGAAAGGGTTAAATAATAATACTCCTAAATGCAAAGTTAGGAATATAGTGCAGTTATATAGAAAATACCTGACTAATAATTTACTTTGTATGTAAAACTGAAAACAGCTGTAATAGAAACAGTTCCAGTGGCAGCTTTTGCCTCCATCCTGTACAAAACCTAATTGCCAAATTATGAGGAAGACAGATCTGCAGCAAAGTTTTCAGCAGTTTGGGGCAATAACCTGGGATGGACAAGAATAGAGCTTAGGGTTAAAATAAAGAAATATTTAGGTGCTATTACAGGTAACACTGTGCAGAGGCCAAATAACCTACATAGCTCATACCTCTTAACTCTACTGATAGATCATATCTTTCTCTAGTTTCCAAAAACATTAGTTAGCTCTTTCCATGTACATCTCTGAACTACCTGGATTTGTCCCACATAGCAATGGGAGGTCATCTTTGCAGAATTTAGAGCAGTCTTCGACTTGAACCTAAACTTCTCCAAAGATCAGCAGGCTTTGGATTTGTTTGGTTTTGTTATGAAGAAGGGCCAAACATATGACAATCTAGTCCCTACATGTCTAAATTAGACAAGAACTCAGGCTCTTGTTTGGATCTTAGTCATACAACTTTATTGCAGAGACATGTGGTGAAGCTACTCAGAGAATGAGAAGCTTGACTGCCTGTGTGCTGGATCATACAGAGGACAATGTGCCAAACATTTAAGCCTTCCAGTCCAGAGTAGCAAAAATACAGAGCAGACAATCAGAGAAGTGATGATGGTGGAAGAGAAATTGCCATTATCAAGAATAGTTTAGCTGGATTTGAACCTCATTTGGTATTTATCTGCAAATAAACAACTATATATGGCTTTGGACCAAAAGGAAAACTCCAGCTTCCTCAAATGCACAGAATACCCCAAAGTATAGAGTTGCCTAAGAGCCTTCATCTTGAAAGAGCATTCATTCTGTTCTACGAAAAATAAGCAAACCCAGAGATGAGCAGTAATGGCTAGAGAGGAGTAGACATTTCACTCATTATTCTTGGTATCTGCAAATTGCACTGGATCCCCAGACTGTATCTACCTCTTTGTACAGCACTTCTTTCCTGAAAATATGCTTAGTCAATAACCTTAAAACACAAGGTTAAGTTCTTCCCCTCCCTTGATAGCACTTTGGTTGTTTTAGAAAAGAAGAGGGTGATGTTATAATTCAGGACTGGATTTGGGGAGAGTATGACAGGACTGGAGGATGTCACCTTAGTGTCATGTTGCAGGGGGTTGAGGATATTTCATAGCTGGATAGATTCAGGTAAACATATAGGTGAATAAAGTGAATATTAAGCAGTTACTGAAACTCAAGGGCAAGATGAATGTTCCAGATGAAGCCTCTAGAGCATCGCTGGAAAGTGGCAGTTGTGACACTAAAACTAATCATCTGCAATGAGTGCCTAAATGTGGCAATCTGGTTTGCACAGAGGACTCCTGCCAGTAGACTGTGGTCTGTATCAAGCCTCAGCAACTGTACCATTGCAGTAGAATACTTTGGAAAGAGTTAAACAAAGCAGGAAATGTAGGAAATTCAGAGTGGGAAAAGAACTACAAAAAAGATTAATTACAAGTTCTCTCCATGCTTTGGATCCAGCCCAACAGTCTGCTTCTTTCTCAGAACATTTGGTCCAGGATATGGGGCAAGAAATGAGTGTTCAAAATGTCTTTGTGGGTGACTTTTCACTGTTACAGGCTACAGTGACTCTTTATTATCAGTCTCTGATCCAGGATTTGGCTCCGTTATTACGCACCTCTTTGCAAATCTTGCCATCGCTTACAGTCTTCGGCAGAAGATATGAAAGATACTTTTGAAAATAATGCAGGAGGGTGTTCCCACTGCTACTAGAGAGAGGTCGTTGCTAGCTCAGCATTAACTACTGTTACGTGCTTTACACAAGATATGTTACCCTTCTGGCAACACCTCCAGATGTGATTTTTCTCCTTTGTCTTCATGTAGATCTGGGATAAGGATTCCTCAGGGAAAGGTTCTCACAGCTTGCAGCAGAAAAGCTGCCACTACGGTGTGACCACCCATTCTGGATATTTTTCGGTTCAGTCCCAAGCAAGACTGTGCTTCCAAGTTTGGTAATCCATGCTTCAAGGACATCACCTAAGACTGTCTTCTCTCTGTGCTCTTCCTGAATTATCCCATTGAACCACCGCTTTGATTTTTAATGCATTTCTTCAGGGTGCTTTTGTATGGTTTTTATTACAAAGAAAATGACGTAAAATGGTGAGTGTGGGCCATGGCATCCTGTAGGGTATGGATGATAGCACATAGGGCTCAGACTGTGACAGAGCATGGAGGTATTCATCATATCTGAAGCACAAAGAGAGAGTGTTAATGTGCAGGTACTTCAACAGGATAATTACATCTTCTATCTTTACAACTTTTTCTGAAGGTCAATTTTGTGCTTTAAAAGCAGGGTTGGGAGTAGAGATTTTCAGGTACAGTTTTATGTCTGACATTCAGTCTTTGAAATCTTACTCTATCTTGTCCCTCCACCTGTAATATGTGACAATACAGACTGGCACATTGATTTAGCCCCGACAAATCATGAAAGCCTGTCTCCTTCATATCACTAGCCAGAACATCTCACAAGAATTTCTTAAATACAGTCCAAATATTTTGGTTAGGCCAGCTGTTCCAGATCTTAAAAATACTGGGTGCTAGGAAGAAAACACAACCCGAAAGTTTGTCCACAGTCTGGAGCTGTGTGATAGCAGTGAGTAAACAAAGTAGAGTCTTAGAATCATAGAATGGTTTGGGTTGGAAGGCACCTTAAAGATCATCTAGTTCCATCCCCCCTGCCATGGGCAGGGACACCTCCCATTAGATCAGGCTGCCCAAGGTCCCATCCGACCTGGCCTTGAACACCTCCAGCAAAGGGGCATCCCCCGTTTCCCTGGGCAGCCTGGGTCAGTGTCTCACCATCCTCATCATGAAAAATTTCTTCCTCATGTCTAGTCTAAATCTTCCCCCTTCCAGCTTAAAGCCCCTCCCCCTCATCCTATCACTACATCCCCTTGTAAAAAGTCCCTCCCCAGCTCCGTTGTAGGCCCCTTCAGGTACTGGAAGGTCGCTATAACATCTCCTCAAAGCCTTCTCTTCTCCAGGCTGAACAACCCCAACCTGTCCTCATAGGGAAGGTTCTCCAGCTTGGATCATCTTTGTGACCCTCCTCTGGAGTCGTTTCAACAGTTTCACATCCTTCTTAAATTGGAGATTCTAAAACTGGACATAGTATTCCAGGTGAGGCTGCGCAAGACAGGGCACTCACCTCCCTTGACCTGCTGGTGACTCTACTTTTGATGCAGCCAAGGATACAATTAGAATTCTGGGCTGTGAGTCCACATTGCTGGCTCATGTTGAGCTTCTCATCGACCAACACCCCAAGTCCTTTTCCACGGGGCTGCTCTCAATCACATCATACCTCATCCTAATTGAAATCATGGATTATCCCAAGCCAGGTGTAGGACCTTGCATTTGGCCTTGTTGAACCTCATGAAGTTCACACAGGCCCACTTCTCCAGTTTGTCCAGATCCTTTAGGTGACATCCCATCCTTCTGGCATGACAACTGCACCATTCTGCTAGACGTCACCTGCAAATCTGCTGAGGGTGCACTTGATCTAGTCGACAATATCATTAATGAAAATTTTAACAGCACTGTTGCAGTATGGACCCCTAGGGGACACCACTTGTCATGGATCTCCACCTGGACATTGACTACTACTCTCTGGATGCAACCAATTCCACTGAACTGTCCACCTATCAAATCCATATGTCGCCAGCTTAGACAGAAGGATGTTGTGGGGGGCCATGGCGAAAGCTTTACAGAAGTCCAGATAGGTCACATCCACTGATTTTCTCATGTCCACTGATGTGATCACACCATCATAGAAAGCCGCTAGGGTGGTCAAACAGGACTGGATTTGGCCTTGGTGAAACCATACTGGCTGCCTCTAATTACCTCCGTGTCCTCCATGTGCTTTAGCATAGCTTCTAGGAGAATTTGTTCCACGATCTTCCCAGGCACAGATGTGAGGCTCCCTGGTTGGTAGTACCCAGGGTCATCCTTTCTACTCTTTCTAAAAGTGGGCACAATGTTGCCATTCTTCCAGTTGTCAGAGCCTATCCCTGATTGCCATGATTTTTCATATATCATGGAGAGTGGCTTGGCAACCATATCAACCAATTCCCTCAAGTCCCTGGGATGCATTGCATCAGGTCTCACAGACATATGTTCAGTTTCCACAGGAGGACGTGAACCTGATATTCCTATACAGTAGAAGGGACTTTACCCCTCTAGTCCCCATCTTGTTGTCCATTGACCCAGGGGGCATGAGGAAAGAGGTTGCCAGTGAAGACTGAGACAAAATGCTATTGAGTACCTCAACCTTCGTTTTGTGTATTGATATAAGGTCAACATTTTCATTTATCAGGGGAATACGCTTTCTTTAACCTTCCTCTTCTGGTTGGGGTATCTGTAGGAGCCCTTCTTCCTATTCTTTGCATGCCTTGCCAAGTTCAAGTCCAGCTGCACTTGCGCCTGCCTGACCCTATCCCTACATATCTGGGCAGCATCCCTATACACTTCCTAAGTTACCTGATACTGCTTGCACTGCCTGTGCAGTTCCCTCTTGCTCTTTATCATGACCAGCAGGTCTCAACTCAGCCACTCTGGTCTCTTCCCTTCCCTGCCAGATTTCCTACATCTGGGACTGAGCACTCTTGTGCTTCATGGAAAGCATCCTTAAATATTTGCCAGCTCTGTTCTGCTCCCTTGTCCCCAACGACTGTTTTCCAGGGAGTCCTCCTGACTAACTCCTGTAAGAGCTGAAAGCAGGCTATGATATGGTACCTCTGCTTCAGACCTACATCTCATGCCAAAAAGGCAAAATCCTTCAGAGCCTCTGCCAGGGGAACTTAGGAAAAAGCTACCCTTTTATGTTCCATGTTTGAGGATCACTGCAAGTCTAAGCAAAGACTTCCTACTTGCTACTTTCCTTTTCGTCTCCAATTTCTTGCTTCTTTCCTGCTCTACAGTCAAGGATCAACCTCCTTGTCCCAGAGCAGCAAGTTTCCACACATTTCCCTATCAAAAGCCTACTGGCACCAACACAAGCTTTGTGGCATTGGCACAAATCTCCTAGCAGCAGCAGCGCAAACCAGTGTCAAACTCCCATCCCAGCTCAACAAAGACAATGAAATACCAGACTACAACATAAATCCTTCCACTCTTAAACAGGCTTAACTTCTTCTGAACTTCTCCGAACTTGTCATTTGCTGTCCAATTTTTTAACTGGAAACTAAGGTCAGGGACTGCCTTAAGCATTGTGAGGGTTTTTTATCATATTGCAATGCCTAACAAATACTAATAAAAATCAGCAACATAATTAATTAAGCATGTCTGAACTCTGGATATGAGGGCACTAGAAAATCACAGTGTCCTTAGGTAAGTAGTAGACAAGATATGAATGACACGTGTGTTCACTCAGACACATTGTTGACTCATGTCACCATGTTCCTCAAGCTCATGAGTAGTGTCTTCATAGTACCATATTGCCCTACTGTTCTTATGCCACAATCTTTGACAGCTAGTGGTATGTACACCACGATTTGCAACACGACTTGTCTCCCACCTGCTCGGGTGTACAGCATTAGCACTGCAGAGTGGTCCCCACAGTTGTGACAGTGACACCAGCCATGGAGCCATGAATTAATAGACTGGGTGCATCTGTGCTTTCCAATATCGCTTCCTGCAAATGGAAAGAGAGAAAAATAACCCATGCTCCATATTACCTCACCAACCATCCCAAGGCCCTGAAGCATCTTTTGTTTGCCCTTGGACTACACAGTGCAACTTCATCACCACCCACATGGAAGAGCAGTAATGGGTAATGGTCTAAGGTCTGCACCAAGCTAGGAAGTTTTAGTGATGTTCTTAACACAGGCCCCAGGGAGACGGCAAACTTCCCTAAAAGAAGGGTCTGTCTAGCATATTGCATCCTCTGTTCCTGTCAGAAGAGAGTTGCCTATAACTATAACCTGTTCTTCCTGCCTTATGCAGGTTGTCATTGTATGGCAGGGAGAGGAATTTCTGACCTTGGCAACACCTCTGGTGCAGGTGGACCTTTATCCTCAATCATCCATTGACTGCCTTTACATATCCAGGGCCTCATACCTCTGTGTAGAAGCACCTGGGAGGGTGACATGGGCAAGGAGACAATTCACCTGCCACCCTGACCACAGACCTGCCTCTATTCACTCCTTTCCTTTAATCTACTGCCTCCAACCTGGCAGGGGAAGGATACACGAGCTGTTTGATACTGTTTTTTTCTGATGGTTGTTCCTGTTTCTGGGAGGGCAGAGCATGGCTCCACCAGTCTATCTCTTTACTCCCTGATGTTCCCTAATCTTTCTGCTTCCTCTTGTAGCTCTGCTACCAGGTCTGAGCAGATAGTCCATCTGGTCGTACAGCTGTTCTCCCTATTGCCATCAGATACCCAAGATGAATTCTGCTGTATGGAAATGCGATTTGTACTGCCTGCTCTACACTTTTAGAACAGTAAAGGAAAATGCTACCCCTTTTGATATTGTTAAACTGCCGCAAAATGGGATCATCAGGACTAGATTGGAAAGATCTTTCCATCACATTTCCTGATCTGCATACTGGGAAAAAATTTGACCGGAGATTTCTAGGAAATCTGCCTTGAATTCTCCTTGGGATGCGGTGTTGGGGTGGCATTCTTTGGATTACTTAGTACTGTACCTTGTCAACCTCTCTCTCAGTTGGAAATAAAGGCTGTAAAAGCTATTGCTTCTTTATCTTTAGGCCAAGTATTGAAGTGTTATAGCACAACTCCTAGTAACACGAGTTACAGTAAAATCTGAGGTTTCTTATTTTACTTTCACTGCTACTTTATAACATTGGGACCCAAAAGGTTGTTTTGCAAACTTAAAGAAGGGCAAGTGTCCAGTAAACTTTTTATACCATGTGAAATTTGAAAGCCTTAACAGCAGAGGCTTAGTAGTAGTGCCTCACAATGCTTGGGCATTTAATGAGTTCCATTTTATGAGTCTGTTTATCTTGGGGGCAATAAAAGGATATATGAAAGGGTCAAAGTTAGGAGACTGCAGAACAACATATCTTGCCAGGGTTACACACAACATATCTAGTATTTTCCCAAGGGAAGGATGGGTCAGGTCTGCAACCATGAAGTGTTCAGGGTGATTTTTAAAGGTCTTCCAATAAAACAGGGTACTGTTGACCTTTTTTTTTTTTCCTTTTTTTAATGGATGTATAGTGGAGCAGAGACGGTTATAGGCAGGCATCTGCAGCCTGTATGGTTCAATGTGCAAATGCAACCCCAAAGCAAGTTGCAAGTGTTTGCCTCCAGTGATGTTATCCCCACTCCTTTTATCTCATGACTTTTGTTTTCCATTTTTTCTTGACAAGGGTAAAAGTGTGACATGAGATCAAAACTTGTATAACTGGTCTCTAGGCTGCCATATGAACTTCCAGTTAGCTAATTTTGTCTGTTATTAGTATCACTGCAATTATCACAGAGGTATCTCTGCTCCAGAGACCTCATCTACAGACAACTGAAGCAGAAGTGTCCCAGAAATCCCAGGCAGGCAGCTAGTTTTCTAAGTCAGTTTGGATCAGCTCCTACTGAAGCTTAATTCCTGCAGAAAACATTTTCTTCAAATCTATGAACTCTCACCTCAAAGTTTTCCTGACACTGCATTTCCTCAGAAAGGTGCTTTCAAAATGTATCTGTGAGATACAAGTAAGGAACGTGACATAACAACAGCTTGTGGAAAACAACCTGCTTCTCATGTACCTCTTGTCTATGGGATATAATCCTGTAATTCTTGAGAAGCTTTTGATCACTTTTTGTTGTCCTTCACTTACTAAGTAAATCCAATGGGTTTTCAATGACTTTAGCTTATTATTGGAAGTGAAACTCTTGGAAATAACTGGAACATGGAGGTATGGCAAACCATGAAAAAACAACTGTGGACAAACATCTTAGATACCCTTCTCCTCCTGTCGGTGTCCCACACCTTTTGCATAGCCACGTACTGAAATGTGTATCTGGGTCCTTACATTACCTGTGCTATAGCCACTCCCAATGGCTTTAGATGTGCACTGAATAAACATCATTACAGTGTTAAACCTATTGACTACTGACTCTTGGCGGTAGCTTCATGGGCTCATGGGTAGTGGAGAATGAGCAGCTGGATTTGAGCAGTGGTTCTTTGCTCTTTGAGGAATATCCCTTCCCACTCTTGAGCTCAATTGTACCTTGTCATACTGCAGCTGCTACAAGAGTGCCTCCCAGCTACCAGTGAGTGGCTAATGCCTAACTGGGAGAGCTCTCATTTTCCAGGACCAGCCCCTCCTCAGCAGTGACAAACCCACTGTGCTGGGGCTGCTGTCCCCAGCCTTCCCTGCCTCTCTGGTTGGAAGAAGCTGGGCTTTGCCAAACCCCAGATTCATGTGGTTTGGCACCCTCTGTTCATCAGAAGCAGGAGCTCCATCCAACACATACTGCTATAAGCAAGTCGAGCAACAGCCACAGTGAGGACTGGGCCAGAAACTAGCCCACAAGTTCCTCTTTAAGCTTCAGGAGGTGGGTCAGTAGCCGCAGGGACAGGGTGACGGGAATGCTATGTGCTTGTAGAAATAATAAGCCAAGCATTTGCCTGAAAAGGAAGGGAGGCAGTGGGAGTTTTACAAGCTGCAAGGGAGGTAAGGAAAAGGCTAATAGAACAAATATGATGTCTTTTAAATACTTGTTTCTCCCAAAATATGTCTCCTCCCCATTCCCCATTTGTAGCCCTGTTTTTCAAGGCTGGAATGATAACCTCTGTGCTTGCTATTAAGAAGACAGTGTACAGGTTTTTCCTCAGCCCTCAGCGTGACAGAGAAGCAAGCGTGCATGGGAACACAGAGGTTTAAGACTAGAGGGAACAGATGGCTGCCTGAATTGTCCTTCTGAGACACTTTCGTGAAGCTGTGGTGCAACATCTTATTTTTCTTATCGTTGTTACCATCCATTACAAGAAGTCCGCTTATGTTCATTAAATATATTCTAAGCAATCTAATGATGCAAGGGAGAGTAACATTGGGCAGGGTTCAAGTCCCAGGGATTTAGCCACAACACGGCCCCAGCAGCTTCCAGGCATCCTGCAGCCCTTCTGGGAACCATAAACCCCCCTAAATGCCCATGCAGTTGAGGCTGGGGTGGGGAAGAGCCAGCGCTGAGGGAAGGAGGTACAGGTGGGAAGAAGCAAGTTCCAGCACTCACACACCCCAAGCAACCTGGGGCTTTCTCAGCAGCCCATCCATCTCCTCTCTAGCTTCTCCATGTTTTTGTCTGATGATGAACTGAGGCTGCATCATTGGAGGAAATGAGAAAACATGCCATAGTCATGGTAACAATCCATCTAGTCCCCATATCCTGCTCCTAACTAGGTAGCAACAAGTGATTTGGGCCCACTAACCAATGTCAGCTCCTAAAATTTCTCATAGGCCACCCCACCTTCTTATTTGTCTCAGCTGAAAACATGAACCAGGTGATAAGGTCTTTGAGACCAGGTGTGGCCCACAGTTAGGCATTTCTGCTTTAAAGGACTGGCAGATCACCAATTCCCATGATAGCTCATGTTTTCCTTAAAAATTCCATACGTGGACTCTTCACTGTTACCAGATAGCTGTTTTATTTTCTTTACAAATTATGCATGCACACAAACATCAGGATTTTTTACAAATGCCTGATGATATTTTTAAAAGAAATTATTCAAATAGGGACCCATACAGTCCCTATTGGACACAGAAGGAACAACAGTGACAGGGTATGAGGAAAAGGCTGAGGTATTTAATGCCTTCTTTGCCTCAGTCTTTAATTGTAAAGAAAGTTGTTCCC
>WAAB01010575.1:141523-168965 GCA_013389865.1 Piaya cayana | reverse complement strand
TCTCTACACAACCTCACTTCCCTCCTGTAGTCAACCCAAGAGACCTGTCCCCTCTTCCAGAGCCCATAAACATTCGTCTTCTAATTGATGTCACTCAAGATCTCACTGTTCAACCGAGCTGTTTTTTTCCCCTGCCGGCTTTTTTTTCCAGAACACGGGGATGACTTTCTCTTGAGCTGCTAGAATCTCCTTTTTGAAGAGCTCCCAGCCTACATGGGCTCCCTTGACCTTAAGTACTGTCTGACTTGAGACTTTGCCAACCAGCCTTCTGAATTATAGCAGAAAAATCTATGAAAATGACATAGATACCATTTTGGTCCAGGTAGTCCAACCAGTGGTATATGATTGGTATAGGAACACAGAAAAGCCAACAAAGACAATCTCAGAAGCAGAAGTGGAAAAGTCCTACTGTCCTCACTATTCTATACATATTGTCAGAAAAAAACAACCCACTATTATTCATTGCAGAAAAGGACAGTGAGAGTCACGAGGGCATGAACAGAAATGCATTCTCTGGTCTTTCAAAAGCACCATGCTCAGTGTGCTACCCCACCTCAAACTTCCACCAGAGCTGGCCTTCATCCATGCTTCATCTGTGGCCTTTAAACTATTCCTTAACCCTAAATATTTTTGTTTGTTTTCTACTTAGAAACATGCTTCTAGGAGACAGAGCCTTCAGAGAGTGTCATATCTTTTATTTTGTTTGTAGGGCAACTTTTTGGAGTCCTTTGTTGATTATGCCTGTTTACCTTTTGTGATAGCTGTGTTTCCTGGATGGCTGCCATGTGTTTTTCCTTTCTAGTTAATCTTACAGCAATAATCCTGACCTTCAAGAGATACAGGGTGTTTGCCCTCCTGGCTTTCAATAGGGCTCTAAAACATAAACACTTTTTTCATGTGTTTCATCAGTGTTCAGAAATCAAATTCCTTTATGAGTAGCAGCCATATCCAATATTCAGCATTTTTAAATCTCTGCAGATACTCTCTATGAAGTTTACAAATGACTTTCCACGTTTCTTGGGAATAAAGCTGAGAAATTAAAAGCTCCAGGTTGCAGGAGCAAAAACTAGTCATGTAAACAGGAAGCCAGACATGTAGATAGGTAGCCATTTAAAAGTCATCCAAAGAACCTTTCAGGCAGAGCTAACATTTCATAGTAGGAAATCCTTGCTTTGTGCTGGATCACAGCAGGCAGATTCAATCATTTATCTGCCTACATGTTTCCTCAAGGTACTATTACTGGCTTGGAAACCCCACTGACACTTTTTAACTCTAGAGCTCCATCACCTTCTTTCAATTTTTTTTCTCTCTGTCTTGTGCTGTTTTGCAGGTTCAGCTTTTGTAACTCTATGAAGCGTATGATTTTTCTGTAGTTCCTTCAGTCCCACATAGTGCTCTAGGAATGCTGTTAACAGAGTAAGACTTTTCCCTGACATCAACACTCAGCAATGCTGAGCTGGGAAAGTGACAGATCGTGGCATCTTTTGTATTTGTTTGAGATAGGATTCAATACGAAGAATCAGCACATTGTTTCAATGTCTGTACACCAGTTAACTATTAATGAATTCACAGTCAATAAAATATATTCTCTGGGTAATGTCCAGTTAACCTAGCAGTTATGTTTGGAAAAGAGTTTATGATCAATCCCCTGCTGCTACAACCTTCTAAGTCTAAAATGTTCACTTGTTGTCCTGAAACTTCCCAGAAATTATAGGGTGGCAAATTCAAATCTTCCCAAAATCAAATCTCCCCGATACAGCTTACCAAAAATTCTGCTTCAGTATTTTCAAGCCAGTGCTAAAAGAAATACACACCTTAGGATTAAATCCCTTTAGGATTAAAGTTTACCAGTACAGACATTTTTTTTTTCAGAAATTAGGCTGTCCTGCCTGAGGTAAGAACATGTACGGTTATCCCAAAATTAGGAGCATTGAAAAAAACCCATGCTGAGAATGTAATTTTTTATTCTATGTTTCTTACATGTACAGCTATTGTATCATTTCTGGAAGAGATTTTCCTATGCCCATTAATTAGATGAATAGTTCTCAAGACTGCTCTCTCAGACTCCACTATTCAGAAGATTTATTTATGTGATGCACTGCAAATCTTCAGCCTTGATTGCCTGATAATCTCACTGGGACCTTAAAAACAAGCTAGTTTTCAATAAACTTGGTAGAGTTATAAACCAGTTTCAAAGTTATCGACAATACACACATGCACACATATATATAGATGTATTACTAAGCATTACACAGTCACTTACAGTCTTCAGACATTTAAAATGTCAATAATACTACAGTATCTGGCATCACAGTTCATGTCTAAATGCCTTAAGGATGCACAAAACCAAACAGCCAAACCAATAAAACCCCCACATTTCCTAGCTCAGTAGTTTTGACATTACTCATATGTCAACAAAGGACCTAAAACCACCTCAACGTGAAATTGTAGCACTCAGAGTCTGGTCCTTTTGTGACACACAAGGACGACATTTGTGTGTCCATACTCAATCCTTTTAACCAGTAAAGTCATACATGTGCATGGAGGTGTAACACAGGAGCGGGTGCTAAACAGTTTAGTGGGCTAGCTAGAAAGCTGTGATAAGGAGCGGGTATAAACAGGGTTCCTCCTGCGTTTCCTTACGCTAATACAGAGTGACTTGATTTTGTTTATGGTGTGGGACCTGGATTGCCCACAAAGTTCTTTTTCATGGGATGCATAGTCTCAGTCTCCTCTCATTATAGCAAATCTGATTACATTTCAGTCTCATTTTTTAAAGAGAGGAGACCTAGTGGGGGGAGCTGGAGCCACACACTTAGATAACTTCCATTCAAATCCAGCACAGTAGTCCTCTCGGCCAAGTCCCACTTAGGGGAAGGAGACAGCAGGGGAAAATTTTGTGCTGTTGTTTGATGGGCTTCATCGAGTAGATGAAGCACAACCAGTCATCCATAACCTGACAAGGCCTTGAAAAAGGCAGAATCATGACAACGTCACGTATACCTTCAATGCCAAAACAATAGGGGATATTGTTTTGGGAAGCCGTGTGGAAAGGAAGAGCATTTAAAGTTTTAGTAACAAGAAGAAATTATTATCTGCGGGGGGGTGGGAGGTAGGGGAGGTCTGGCAGAGAACATTAGAAGAAACGGGGGGGGAAGGGGGTGCCTTGTCCCCTCCCTGCCCCAGCCTCCATCATCACTGAGACATTTCAACATTTGTTATCCAAGCAGCAAGCTCTTTTCTATGACAGGAAATAAAGAAATCAATTGTGTTTTTAAAAACTACTTGGACCCCACAAAAGGTGCATTGTTTCAAAATGGCTTGAGGGGGCTGGGTGCTTTGGGGGGAAAGAGTTGAACTTACACCATCATTTCATCTAATTATGCCTGATGTTATTCCTGTTGTCGAGGGTTACTACAAAACCAACTGCCATCTTGTGTCCCTGAGAGCGAAGACTAAACTGTTTCACTTAAAGGACACTAAACTTGTCGTCCCCTTCCTCCTCCCCTTCCCACACTACCACAGGTGCTGGCTTCAATTTGCAATGTTCATACCTTTGGAAGAGATGTGGGGGCAGAAAATACCAAGGAGATAGCAGGCATTTCTGCCAGTTAAGAGACAACCACTGGGTTTGTCCTGTAGAACTACAGGGACATGCTGAGAGTTCTCTAACGAGCCACCTGAGCAGTGGCCTCTCCTCTTCTGCTTAGACAATGCATTTACCATGTCCAATTCCTAGTCCAGGCACACATTGAACCTGATGTCAAAGCAAACTGTCCTATCATCTCATTCATGTTTCCTCTCAGACAGATGTTTTTGACAGAGTAGAAGCTGGAGGCCGCCAGTGTTGCGTATTCCCTAGAAAGCACAAGTCCCAGGGCAAAGTTGAGCAGACCACAAAAAGAAAGCAGGTACACCTGTCACCAATTTTAAGTCTCATATCACTCAATAAGTTCCACTTGCTTGTTTGAAGGCCAGATCTGGCATGCCAATGACTTGACTGTGTCCTGCTTGCACTGACTTTTATCTTGTCAAGCCTGGAGACCTTCCTAGCTTTCCAAAAGACCCTCTGGTGAAGTTTAGGAAGCAAACAGAGCTTGGGCTGTCTTTTAGCTGGCTCTTCTGCATGCATCCATAAATGTTGTTTTCTGCCAGTCTGGCCCATCTTGGCCCAGGGAAGGTGCATCCCAAAGGGTACCGCGGGTGAGGATGAACTTCTAGCACTGCCCGTGAGCTTATGCTAACCTAAGACAAAATAAATGCAGTCAGAATCCAAACCCTTGGCAGATCCTGTCAGTTCAGGCAGGATCACACCAAATAGTTGGAATGGGTGAACTTGAGTTACAGGACATAAGCATTAGAACAAAAGCCTTCACACAATGTTCAAGGAAGGTTAGTTAAACTTTTGGTTTCTTTCATTTTAACTTTTGTAGGCTGCACTCCCTACCCTCTGCTGTCATCCTAGCCTAGCAGGACACACAGTGTGGACATTCAAAACAGAGACTCATATGTTTCTTCAGCACTAAAGATAATTCCCTCATCCTTGAGGTGCACTGTTACATTGCCAAGGGCTTCCAAAGCCCACAGGTCCAGGCAGGTTTTTGCAATGTTCTTCTGCTGTTTGCACCTATTAAAAAAAATATATATAAAAAGACATGAAATTAGCTTGGGAAAATAGTCATTTTCTTGTTTAAGGAGGCTATGCAAGGGATTCTTCTCTTTCACATTTTTTAAAAAATCTGGGCTATAAAGACACGTCACCTGCCCTGGTCCTAGACTCATCTAACTACTTTGTGTTGTACTATAAAGAATGTCTTTCATGTGACTGTCCTTCCACACTCAGTGTTCTGCTTTGGTTTGTTTTTAATATGTAGGGACACACATTGCCACACATGTGTAGAGATGGCAATGTCAAAAAACAGATGCTTACTGCTAAAAGCCATCCTTGCTTTACACTCACAAACCTCAAATGTCCTCATCCTCTTCCCTTTTCTTTATTACACTGAACTACAGTGAAGGACTTGGAAGATAAGTGGGTCTTGGAGTTGACTTGAGAGATATCTGACCTGATTTCCATAAGTATGACGTACTGACATTCAAAGCTAGACTGTAAACCTCACCTTTATAAAGCAGCCTTCCCAGCTCCAGCAAATGACTGTTGGGACAGACATGCTGGAAGCTGTAACAATAGCTGTATTGATGGGAGGGAAGATTTTATTGTAAGTTGAATTTAGTAATGAGTAATTATGCAAACAAGCAATTAACTAAAATAAATATGAATGGCTTCCTCTTTGGGGGGGATGTATTTAGTTTGACTTGTAGCAATATCAAATGTGGCAGATTTCTCAGGGCTGAATCAAGCCTTTAAAACAAAGATAATGGGGGCATTGGCAATGAGCGGATAAATACTTTTCTAGCCCTCCTATGAATCATTAAAAGCCATGTGCATGCGCATACAAGAGGTCAGCTGTAATTTACAGAATCAGGAAATAGATTAAAATACCGAAGATTTGAGGCCAAGTAAGGCCCACTTTATTGACCCTCCCATTGTTGAGCGGCATCATCTATTTATTCCCTAAATTTCACTGATGCAAGAAAGCACACTTTTTTTCTCTTGGTGACTGTTATTCTATTTTCTGTCCCTCCTGAGAAAGCAGGCTGCAGGATTCTTGCAAGACAGCTGAATACAGTGATATCCCTGTTGCCTTATACCTTCAGCTAGCTCAGGATCATCAGGTGGGACACCTTGAAAATCCAAAAGTTTCTGAGGTTACTGTTCTTCTCCTGTAGTGCATCATCACCTTGTTTACAAGGCCTGGTCTGCCCCATACTCCTGCTCTGATGGAAGGTGGCCGGGCTGATAAAGCTGTGCCAGGTTTCAGAAAGGGAGAGAGAGATTCCCATAAGAGAAAAGGCAGACCTGCAAGTTTCCGTGGGGTAGAGGAGGTAGTGGCAGATGATATTTATCACCTTTCCCTCCTCAGGAATATCGCAGCAGAAGAAACAGGTTCTAGGCTTCTCTTTGGGAATATCATGCTGATGAGTCCACAGATGGGTATTTGCTGGAGATACAATACAAGGAATTGATACAGCAATTCGTAAATTTCAATTTGACAAGCAGCAAAAAAAAACCTCCCTATAAAGATTCTGCTTTCACTGTTTGGAAACAAAATGAGTATAAACTGTGTCATGTGAGAACACAACTTTGACTTTACATTCAAAACTGATTCATCTTATTTTGAAATTCACCTGCCTTTCTGCCTTTTCAGAAGGTAGTATTTAAAACAAAAAATCCAAATCCAAATGTCTTGTTTCATTTCAGGTTGAAGGAATTAAATGCTCTGTGTAAAACAGAAACAATCTTCTTCCATATTATTTAGGTCAGACGCAAAAATGAAATTTTTGCTGTTCACAAATCCTTTCTTTTTATCATCAGAGGTTTAGAGCCCCATCTCCTGGAGTCAGGTGATTTTGTTGGAAGCTTAGCTTGGTTGCTTTTGACATTTCTTGCCCTTGTGGTTTGGAAAGAGATCTTGAAAATGTTTTAAGCATAATGAATGCCATGACGTCTGCCTGAGCCTCCACACATCCGGAAACAAAGGTTTCATGTAGAGCAATCTGTTCCAAGTTTATCAAGACAACACTAACTCCAAGGCTGACTTATAAAGTTCCGCCAGCATCACTCATGGAGAGCTTGCATAGTACCAGATGCTTCTATTCAAACTCAGTAGCACTTAGTTTATCCCCTTAGTTAATCCACTAAGATATATCAGGAGGAAAATCCTACTCAACATCCATAAACTGTTCCTCTATCCTGTGAGGTATCAAGATCACTCATTCCCTGGTGAATATTCAATCCGAGTGCTGCTATTCCATTTCACAAAAATGGCATTTTTCTGTTCCTTTCACAGAATTGCACTCAAGTTTCTGGTTCACAGGCAATGCAAACACACAGTGATTACAGTGTAGACCCCCAAAAGGAGGAAATGATACTGAATAAGAGCTCTCATGTTTCGTGTGGCTTCAACAGTGGTGGGGTACAGCTACAGCTATAGGCATGTAAGGGACTAATTCTCAGTATGGCTGCCTGCAGGGGTGAAGTCAGAAGAGAACCATGAGTTTGAGCCAAGATCTGGTTCAGGGCCAAGACCATTTCCTCTCTAGCCTTGGTATTTACACCCTTCACTGATCTGGATGTTTATCAAGGCTCTGCCACTGCCTCTCTCAACCAATTTACAGTTATTCATGAAGCCATGGCAACTTGATCATGAGACTTAGCTCTTCACTGTCATTTCACCAAGCTGGGCAGATTTCATTTTCATAATTGCAGCTCAGAAACCAAGCTAACTCAGTTACCTCTGGTCATTTTGGTCATCCTTCCTCTGAACTGCCTCCACTTTGTCTCCATCTTTCTCACAGTGACCTGAAGCCAAGCTATTTTCTTACTACTTTTCACAACTACACATCAGCTAGAAAGAGTTTTCCTCTACCAAGGATGGATGCTGCTGTTTAGGATTTCTGAGCTCCCTGTTGCTTACTTCCCTGGTCTCCCACAGTCTCACTGTCAGACCTTGGACAATTAAAGACCATCTCTACTCAGGGCCAACTCTCAAAAGGCAAGAGCCATCCTTTTTTTAACTTGTAGTGGAGCTTAAGTATGTAATCCAAACCCAGATGCACTCCTCACTAAAACAACACATCCTCACAAAGAAAAGATTTTTAAAAATCACCCTTTTGTTTGCTTGCTGTTAATGCCTTCTAAATAGAGCAGCCTCTCCCAATTTGGGGGTGAAGGGGTTCCATCCATCTCTTCTTCTGCTCCCTCCAATCTTCCTCACCACTCTAGGCAATAACATCCAGGCTGCATCAGGTGTTTCTCCAATTCCCCAATGCCAAAAAGGTTACAGCCTCATGGTGAAAGCAAGAGGCATGTTTAAGGTGATGGTGAATGCTTTGCAAGGTGCACTTGGATCAGACAGAGTTGCTGACAGGCCATGGTGAAGAGTCTCCAGGGTCTATTCTGGATGTAGAGATCAATCCTCAACATTCAGGCTCAGCTTTCAGCCAGACAGTCACTCAGCAAGCAATGCTAAGGAGGAGGCAAAGCCCATAAGGAAAAGCAGTATTTTTAATTAAAACAGACCCTTATGTGACTTCATCACTGCACAATTCTTAGTGCCTCTACCCCACAGAGCTTCTAGATGGAGTCAGGCAGATCATCTACCTAGGGTGGGCAGAGAACTGCAGTCACATCTTCCCAATTTTGTGCAAAATGTAGGCAGTTTTACTCCAGGGACTGTAGCATCAGCAAAAGTGCAAGTGAATTTGGTTACTGGAAAGTCAGAACACCACACGCATTTCTGATGTTTGGGGGAATGATGCTATCTTAAAGATGACAGGATAGCACGCCAGCTTCTGGCCTTATAGCACTTGGAAAGGAGCTGGGGACAAAGTTCCTGTTTATGCAGAAATGGCTGAGTAACCAGTAATTTTGGGAAGGGAGCATTACACACTCCTAAAGAGAAGTCTTCCACTGGGAGGTTTTCAGTTTGTGGTCAGTAGTTGCAGTGTGAGATTCACAAGCTGCTATCCAATATGCCTCAGGCTCGGGTCATGGCTGAAAAGCTTGGAGAAAGTCCCCCAGAAACAGCAGGAAATCTGGTTCCTGGCAAATGGGAAGCAGATTTGGGACTGGGACGTAACACACACGTGGAATCACACAATAGGCACATGTACAGGCACTGGAGTAAAACAGCACCTAGTAAGAAACACACGCTAAGGTTGGACACGTCACTGGGAGTGGATAGTGGCGGAAAAGAGCTCTCCACTACAAGCTCTGCCTGCACATATGGAACCCATCTGGTTGCATGATGCTACCCAGAACATTACACTTCCTCTGTCTTGTTCATGACTACAAAATCTGGTCATTTTTCTGTCATCTCCCAGCTTGTTGTTGTGGCTTTCTTTGTCCACCCCATGAGCGGAGAAGAGCAACAGTGGTGCATGTTCTTGAATAAAAAGAGAAAGAACAAGCCCACATTCACTTTGCCAAGGATCCAGAGTCTCAGCAAGTCGGATGCGCCACAAGCATGAGTTTAGAGTCCAGAATTGGCCACAGGGACATCAGATAAGCGATGGACACTCTGGCTGTTCTTTATGGAAAAACTGCCCATGGCAAGCCTTGCTGTCACCCACAGTCCCCATGCAGAGATCCTGCAAGAGGGCTGCTGTCTGAGCAGACCTTGCCTAGGCACTCCTGAAGATGAAAGCTACTCAGTGAATTCATACTGGGAAGCAAGGATCCCCATCTCAACAATCATTACACCAAGGATAAGGTTAAACAAGATTTGGGGCTCTATGTGTAGCGGACAGGGTGGTGAGGAAGGCTGCTTGTCAAAAGGGAAGGATGCTTACAGTGCAAAGGCTATTAGGTTTTAGCTGAAGAAAAACTACCTCCCCACTCACTAAGGACTCTATCATTCCATATTTATCTCATTTTAACAGTTTGGTGATAAACTCCAGATTCATCATGCTTGGCTCAAGTTTCCACTTGTGTTGCCACAAAGCAGAAGAAACTCAGTGGCACTGAGGGAGGACAAATCTGATTCAAATGACTGTCAGGCTGCTCTCACAGGTGACACTGTTGCCGCAGTTATCCTTGACCTTGCTGCCAACAGGATCTCATTCATATTTCTTTCCTTTTCTACGGACCTTTAAGGTAAAGCTGAAAGATCCCCCTGGAGTCTTGGTTTCCAAAATACCAAACCTCTGCCACAACCCTCTTTTAAATGCTAATTTATAAAATAAATAAATAAACTACATTGAAAAAAATCAGTCAGAAGCTCCAGCACAAGCATTGACCCAGATGATAAATGTGCAAGAAGGGCTAGCTGGTGATTAAGAGGAAGGAGGCAGTTCTCCATGAGCTGTGCAGCACTCAGGTGCTAGGAAGCCTGGGAGGGAACCCAAGCAAGCCTCTTGGAAGAGATAGTTACTGGTACAATGGCTGCTTGAAATCTAAATATCTAAGTAAAAAAATGAACACATCTCTCCATGCGGATAGTATATCTACCAATATATCTAACTTCATCAGTTTACCACTTTCATACATTTGCCTTGGAAATCTGCCAAGCAGTGTACACTGAATGTAAAACATTTCAGGCTTATGACTTGCTTTCCTTTCTTTTCCAAGATCCAGAGTTAGAGACGGGACTCTTCCTTTTCTGCTTATTTTTCCCAAAGGGCAGAGACAAAGCTATTCCTTATGTGAAGAAGTTGAAATCTTGAAAAGATTTTTGACTTTGCATGCATATCTTTACATGTGTCCATTGCTGAGCTTTGAGAAGTGTTCTTCTTTGAAAGAATAACATGGCATGCAAATGCCTATAAATGGAAGATGAAATTGTTACTATAACGCCTGGGCTGTGCCAAGGCAAACAAGTGCAGGGCAAACTGTGTGTGCAAAGGAAGGGAGCTGAGAAAACTTGAAGTCAGCTGAATCATAACTTCACTTTAATTTTAACATCACTTAAAACTATATAAACACAGCCATCTTATTAATAACAAAGCTAGCTTGTCAGTAGAGCTGTTGTTTGGAAAGCCAAGCCCATGTACATGGGTGCAATGGGAAGAATGTTGCAGGAGAGACATGCCTTCCAAAGCTATGTTTTAAATTTAAAATAGTTGGGATGTCTGGGACACAGAAACTTTGCAAGAGCCATGAATAGCATTTGATGTCTCCGTTGCAGTTCACCAGGGTCCCGACCTCCACAGGGCCAGGAGCTTGTCACAACTGGAGCAAGGAAGAAGAGCACAATGGGGACAGCTGTTACCTGTCCATGAGGAATGGGAAAATGCTCATAAATCCCAGATGCTGCCCAGCCTGGCTTTCTGCTTTCTTAGTAAAGGATGATGTATTTGGACACTTTCATTCTCCTCCTTTAAAAGACGGGTGGATGAGGTGCTCAGGGACATGGTTTAGTGGTTGATAGGAATGGTTGGACTTGATGATCCTGGAGGTCTTTTCCAACCTAGTGATTCTGTGATTTCAGGCTTTGCAAGGGCTGTCAGTATGCCCTTGAATGAGTAAATCATGTATGCACACGTTTTAAAGTACACCCACCCAATCGGCGCATGCAGAATTTGACCAAGTGCAGCAGCATAAATCCCCAATGTGTTTTTCTACCTACAGCTCTGACTTTCCCATTGAGGGCTTTCTGTGGGATACTCAGACCTTTACATTGTATGGAGGTGAACTAGTTCTGAGGGTGCACTGTCATGAATGCATGGTAGTTCAGTCTGGTAGTTCAGTCCTATGCTGTTTGTTGTTGAGCAAAATGGAGAAAATACCACTTTACCAATTAGGAGGTGAAAGTGATAAAGTAACATGAACAGTGTGCAGGAGTTTTGAGGCACACCGTAGCACACTGCACAGCAGAGTAAAACATTTTTACCATCATCTCTCAGGAGTGATTTGGTGTCTGTGGTGATCCGATAATCTCAGTGTGAGGAGTGAAAACACACTGGAATAAGGCTTATTCTTTATTACTTCTGACATTTTATAAAGGCAGGCTAATATATAGTTCCTAAAGTAGACATGTAATTCCTAATGCATTCCTAATGAAGCTCCCCTGACTTCCATGGCCTTGTGTTAAGACTAGATTTGGCCTTGCCAGTAAAGTACATTTAGATTCCCAAACTGAAAACTGCCTCTGGATTCCAGAGGGACTTGAAAAACTCCCAGAGCACTGAAGTGCAGCAGTAAGATTTATGTCTTTCCCTGACTTTTCACTGCTCAGTAATACATTTGTATGGCCAAAGTAAAGCCAGATCTGGCACTCTCTACTTCTTATTTCTGTGCTACCCAGGGAACTGAATGACAGTGGAGACTGAAACAGTAATGCCCTAAGCACCAGTAGAGCTTTTCAGAGGTATTTTCACAGCCTGTGGAAATAAAGCGTATGTGCATATCTGAAATATAGGAGCTTGACACTATAGCTCACCTCAGTCTCGAGAGCCACTGGCGACACAGGTTCCTGTGTAGAGGCAGAGGCATGAAACCAGATAAGTTCCTTCTGATATTCATTTGTATCAGAAGGAATATCTCCATCCAGCCTCCAAGTGGATGGAGGACTTGGTTATTATTAGGCACTCTTTTTGCCCACTGCCAAAACCAGTCCCAGCTCTGAAAGAGGATGAACCCTAAATAAGACAAGCAGGTGGAAGGAGGACAGAAGCACAGGGAAGGTTGTACGGAGCCAGAGCGCTCCAGCAGAGGCTCAAGTCTTCACAGCAGCACTGGGAAACTGGTGGTTCCTGCTGCAGTCCTGAGGCAAGAGAGTGGGGACAGGGAGAAGAAAAGGTGGGACTGGGAGCCAGAGGTAAGCTTAGCTGGTCCTGTTGCCCAAAGGTGAGAGGAGGTGGAGGCTGTTTCCCTCAGCTCTAACCACTTCTCCCAGACTCTGATGACCCCGTGGAGTCAGCTGCTGTGTTCTTGGGAGTTTGGTGTGGGTCTTCCATGCAGCCTCCAGTAACCGGCTGAGACGGCTCCAGGGAAATTTTCCTGTCATTCATCTCACATCCCCTTTTGCTTGGTGGTGGGGCTGATGGAAACTGCTTGATCACTACAGCCATCACAGTCACGTTCCTTCAAGCCTCAGTCCTCGAATGGTACTTGGAGAAATCAGAAAGTCGAAGTCCTACTGTTAGCAGCAACCATGAACCCACAATCTCTCTTGTGAGTATATCAAGATTAGGGCTGCTTTAGGTGCTTGTGACAGGTCTTTGGAGCACAAAATTGCAGTACAGCAATATTTCTCACCCAATTATGCAAAAGGCACTGTCAGATTGAAGGGCTGTGAAATTACTGCGAATTATTAATTTTAATATTTCATGTTCTCATATGCAAACACGCAGCCAAAATGGGGAAAATAAGAAGATGAACATACAGGGGACAGTCTTCTTTTTACTAAACTGTGAATGGAAAGTATCGTGGCTACAATGACAAAATGGTCTCGACTTTCCTCCTCTGAGAGTGGTTGCTATATCACCAAAGATTAAAAAGTCAAAAATAAGCAGGTCTTCTGAGGCCTTTCTCAGCTCTGTTTCTATGACTTTATCATCTGAAAATTACTTGGTTTCAGTTTTTTCACTTTTGTATTGCTGTTTTCTGTCTGTTCCCATTGTCTAGATGTATTCATGGGCAGCCTGTACCCAGCTGTTCTTGTGCCAACATTGTACTTGAGTTTACTAGCTCCCTCTCTCTCATCCCCAATATTTAGGCTCATGATGTATCTGTGGCAGTCAATCCTACCTTTTTCAGTCTTCATTTCACCAAACTCAACAAGCTGAGCCCTTCCAGTCATTGTCTGCAACATGAGTGTTCTTGTCTCTGAGCTGTTGTAGGACCCTTCCTCTGTACCTCCTCTTTCTTAAATAGTGTTTGGACTATGGTAGTTCTGCCAGAATATTCTGCTTAGAAAATATCATCTAAGGGAAAGTCACACAGTTGAATCTAAATGCAAAGACAAATGGGAATTTGTGGGAAGAGGAGCATCACTATAACAGCAATTTCTAGAACTGGCTATGTATTAAAAGGATGTTATTGCTGTCACTTTCTATGGTTTGCATTACAGCTCAGTCATTCAGATAGTTAAATTTACTAAGCAATTAATTTCTTTATTCCTGGCTTGGTACTTACAATAGTTTGCCCAGACCCCTGACTTCAAACTGGATGACAGCATCCCACACCACCAAGACAGATCAGCTGTCTTGCAAACATTGCAGCCAGTTTGATCTGCTACCCTTGGCCTCTACATACTGCCCAGAGGCCTGTTCTGAGGTCAGCCCCTGGTTTCATCGCTTCCTCCTTAGGTGCCTCCTGGCTAGCAGGAGGAGGCACCTGCCTCAGATGACACTATCCCTTGAGACACTATAAGCTGTAGTCCTCTCAGAGCCACCAAAAGCAGACTCGGAGTATGAAGAAGGATTTGCTTTGCACTGGGTCTTGAGCAGTAAAACCTTATGGAGGACAAAGTTAGGATGTGCCACTTCTTGAAGAGTGCAGAGAACAAACTATCCAGTTGAGAAACAGCAGTAGCTGTGAAGGAAAAGAAAAGAAGCAGGCTTAGTATCAAAAAGTCACTGTGTACTGAAAAAATATAGCTGCATTAAAGAGAAAGGGGAGACTGACACTCTTGGAAGGATTTTATTATTTGCATTTGTAAGATGTCAGGCATTTTTAAAGAAGTGTTAGTGACCAAATTGTATTCAGATAGGTTTCATCATACTGCCCTTTTTGTAATTAAAAATTCAGCATCTAGTCTTAGCTGGCCACTTAGGATCCCTCTCTGCTGAAGAACAGAGCTCTCTCTCCAAGAACATGAGCTATGACACAGCATGCATTGCTATGCCTCTTTTCTCATGCTGTAGCAGCACATCCCAGCTTCTTGCCAGATATGCTTCACCATTGTCTCTTAGGCAATGGTCACTGTCTCCCATCACAGCCAGGGATTTGAGAAAAATAAGTTAAATTGCCATAGAGTTAGAAGCCAAATCAAAATTAGATTACAGGAAACTCATTGTTAACGCTGGTGAACAATAGATAGAAACAATTCCACAGGATCCTATATACCACCACCCCACCACTCCCCATTGCATGTAGCATACAGTTCTTCCTACCTTTTAAGATTCACATATTTTCATCCAACATTAAGCTCAGGAAAATTTATTTGGAACTTCTTTGCCCTGTAAATTGCCTTTTCTACCCTCCAAAAAAATGCTACTGTGCGTGTTCCACCCTCTGCTGCCCTGGACCAGTCTGAAAGGGTTGATTAAGGGCAAACATATGTAGGTGTTAGTCGCTGGGTGAACCAAGACTTCCAAAAGGGCCCAGTGGTGTATTGAGCTTGCTGCTGCTGAGAGAGGACCATCCTCTGTGAAATCATTTCTTTTTACTTTCTGTTACACTGGGCAGCCAAAACTGTAAATCTTCAAAATCCTGAGTCATTGTTGAAGATGGCAGTCTTTATTTCAAATGCTTCAGGGAGGAATTTTAAGGTGTTTAAGTTACGGGTGGACGGGGTCCTGAGGGACATGGTTTAGTGTTTGATAGGAATGGCTGGACTCGATGATCCAGTGGGTCTCTTCCAACCCGGTCATTCTGTGATTCTGTGATTCTGTGTGAATGGCAAGCACTGGCTGCTATGACTATTGCCTCTATTTTTGGTTCTTCATCCCTCAATAAACACAACTATAGAAAGGCAGAGCTAAATGAAGAGGACTGGCTCCTGCCTTTACAGTAATTTATACGTCATTCACTGACTGATGTAGATCATCTTAGAACCTGATATTGTTTTTTACCAGCACTGTACCCATGGTGGAGATGCTCCAGACCTTCTCCTCTCTGCTGCTTAGAAAATCTTTTTTTCCCTCTAATTTCTATGTAAATCACCCCCTGCAGCCAGGACAGTTTGGATCGCAGCTAGTGGCATTTGCAGGTTTTCACAGGGAAGTAGATTGGACTTTGTGGGTCAGATGTTGCTGTAACCCAGGTGTTGTGTTGGAAGACACATTTTTGTATAACAGCTGTTTTATCTGCAGCATTAGTCAGAGCTGACTTTTCACTGTCCTCTGTCCTGAGGCTCTGGTTTTTGGCACCACCTGACATTTAACTCAAGAATCAGTCAGTATTTCCATAATTATTAACCCACCAATTGTCAATGCACAATTTGGTGTTAGATACAGGAATACTTTGATTGCATAAATGCTAAGAAACTGTTGCTAACCAAACAAAAATGTGTCTTGAAAGCCATACTCCCAGGTACCCTCTGTGCCACAGGGCAGCTTCAGGAGGCAATTAGGAGTGCTCTTGCTCGCACACAGCACTTCCAATGTCATGATTACAGTTCAGAGCAAAATGTATGATTGGTAATTTCAAGTAAAGACTTAAAAAATAAAGGGAGAAAATATGGCACTGAAAGGATCTGAAGGAAATGACATGTCCAAGGAAACATAGTTTCTTGAAATACAAAGTTTTCTTCAACTTTAAGCCATTTTATGTCCCTTTTGAAGCCAGTCTGCTTCTCCAGAAATGCCAGAAGTTTTTAGGTTTAGTTCTTCTGAAGGTCTTGTGGACTTTTATTTTTTTTTCTTTTGAATGTTTTCAAAATAAAATGTAGATCCAGAAAGTTATTTCAAATAAACAAACAAATGAGAAAACAAGGTGCTCGATTACGAAAGAAACATTTCAGGTTTTCTTCTCTTGCCACCTCCACAAAAAAATTAAGAAGAATTTTGAGATTTCTCTCTCTCCATGTTTTTCCATGAGAGAAACTTCCATCTGGGAAGTGTTTTTAGGAAGTGTTTCTGGAACCTAACCAGAATTACTGTGCAGATTACAGGTGCAGCAGGACAGCTAGTTGCTGTGGAAAGACAGGTAGCAGGACAATCTCTATGTTTGGTTAATTTGTATCTCTTCCTTTGCACTCAGGTGGACAGTAAGAAGTCTAATGCCAGGAAAAGCCAAATACTTCAGCATAAGAACTGATAAGGGTATGAGAATTCCTTCTTATCTCTAGCACCTTGCATCCTGCAAAGAGGGAAACCACCTCTTTTCTTCCATGATTGTTGTCCAATACTGTGAGTCACTATCATGATTGTGATAGAGCAAAACTTCCCTTATGTCCTACAAGTCACAGAGAGATCCTGGCAAGAGGATGCAGTGATAACCAGCTGAATCAGGAGAGGAAATACATGGATCCTAGGCTCAGAGCATTCAAGGCAGGAAGTGTCTGCTGCAAGAGTGCAAAAAAAAACCAGGTCAGAATACAGACCTGTCACTCCAATGATGCAACTCTGACCTGGAATGACCGTATATATGGGTCCAGGAGATCATGGGATGTTTGTAAAATAGATCTTCTCTCTTGTGTAAGCAAGAGGATAAAATTATCCTGGCAGCTGCTGTTGTTTCCCAGAATGAGGATCAAGGCTGGCTGTTTTTCCTGCAGTATTCAAGACATCAGGCTTTTCTAACCCCACAATCCTGCACTTGCCATCCTGTGCAAGTGGTCTCAGACACACACATTTCTCCCTGACGCAGTATCCATGCTAGCGTGTCATAAGGTTCCTCAGCATCTCATTCCATTTAAACCTGCTTCCTTTCTCAGTTCTGCAACATAAAAAGCAAGTAGAAGAAAGAATGAGGAATGCAGAGAAAAGAATGGAAGATAGAGAAGAAAAATGGAATAAACTAAGTGACTTTGGTAAAATAATACTACCCTACAGCATGTCCAGGGCTTGAGCAACAGACAGAGTTGAACTTCATTTACAAAGCTAAAAGTCTCATTTCCAGTTCTTAAATAGGACATGGATTTCCCCGAAATGTCTATCCAAATGTGTGCTTAGCTGGCACAAGTGAGGACAGATCCCATTGGCGAGGGCAGCAGACAGTCATTCAGCTGGCTGGGAGAGCAGGGAGAGTGGCTGGGGATAAGAGAGCCAGAACTGTTAGGGGTTTCTGCTCTAGAAGGTCGTGGGCTTCTCTGGGGCTTGCTGCTGGCTGATTGGCCACCATCCTTCACAATCTCACTTTGGTAGGTCAGAAATAAGCTCAGCAAAGATCAAGTGCTGTTCCACCACACTATGCAATCTCGCTGCTCCCTCTTCCCTCTCCAAAGGAGTCCACATACTTGAAGTTTTATTTTCCTGGGCAAAGAGAAGGCTGAGTAATAGATTTGCTTTTTTACTGTCAGCACTCACCACTAAAGTGTGGACCTGCATCTGCTGCTGAGACAAATCAGAGAAGATAGCAGGGCGGTCAGGCAATCATCTAACCAGAGTTTTAAGAGTATATTTAATTTACAAGCACAGGAAAAGTTTAATCTTTCCATCCCTCTGTAAATACAGTCATGTGGATTCCCTCTAACTGTCTCCTGAGGATTGGGCTAATTGCCACAGGTTTTGGTGCTGAGCCCTCAAACTTATCTGACAAGGAACTGCAGCCAAGTGTAGCTGTGGGCAGAAGCATTAGGCATCACGATATCACAGTAAGGGTCCCAGTTATCAAAGTTGAGGAGCAAGAAAACACCTGATCAGCTAGGTTGCATTTATTGCAATATAAAAGTTTATTTGGATTGGAAAGAGATGGGAAGCCAGATGCTGGCTGTGGCAGGTAAGATGTAGCAAGCTTCAAGCTTCAGTCTCTCCATCAAGACTGGCTCCTGGAATGTGCTATCTCCACTACCTAGATCCAGCATGTCTTTTGAGTATCCCATCCTTGGGGCACTCTCCCGACTATGTGCTCCCAGGACCTCCTGATCCCATAACCCTGACAGAGTTTCCCTCCAAGAGGCTCAAGCATCACTTCCATCCTGTCTCTAATTAACACATTGTAGCGGTTTGTGGGTCTCTCCAGTGCCCAGGGCAGTATCTCCAGAGTCCTGACTCATCTCAGGTGGGAGCAGGGGACAGCAAGGGTGTCTGTCAGCGGTGGGAAAGCTCTGACTCCATCTCCCTGCAGTTACTTGCTGGGTTTATGGGAATAATGCCTCTGAGTACACCGCGTTTGGCTGGATTATCAAAGATCTTCAGCTGAAATCTTTTCACACGGTGCAAAGCGCCAGCCACTGAACAGCTAACCTGATATTGAAGGACACATTGCATTGCAGCCTCTGAACTGGCTTTGTTTTAAAAGTGCTCTCTTTTGTCTGTGACTCTTCAAATTTCTGTCTCCTTTTACCTTCTCTGGGGCCACCCTCTGCTTCCCTTTTTCAATCCTTATTTTTTTTCTCCTGGTCAGCCTGCTTCCCTCTCTGTGATGTAATCATCAGGTTATGGTTTCAGCTGGCTGAACCTAAATTTTTGAAATCTGGGCTAAAGTGGTTATTTAAACTCCCATGTCTGATGGAGCAAGAGACACTCCAGAAATAAAATCTGCCCCTCTCATTTTGATTTCTTGGCTAGGCTGGCAGAAATCTTGCCCTGGATTTGCCAGTATCTCTCTAGTAGCTATACAGCAAGTTCCATTTATGTAAGCCACCTACTTTTTAGGTAACCTGAATATGATGATCTGATTCCTGCCCCATCTTCAGAGAAGCAAAAGGTGAATTTTCTCCTGTTGCTTGCTTGTGTTCTTTGTAAATAAGCATGAACACACAGGAAGCTTGTAGATCTGTGTGTGTGTGCACGTTCATTTTTAGAAGGGGGAGGTTGATGTAACTAGATCATTAGGAAGGATTAACGCCTATGTTGAAGTAGCAGTTTCCACCTTTGGTTCACACCAAACTGTTGGTCAGCTCATCTGTATCTAACCAGGATGAACTGCCATCAGTAGATATGACAACCTCTGACTTGCTCAGTTTACAGGGGCTGGATTGGAGGCTTGCAGAGTGGCAGCCATGAATTTGCACTGCTTCTCCCCTGAATCAATCTTTCTACCACTTTGGACTCTCAAAAGAGCCAGGAGCCTTGCAGAAGGTCTCATCCATGGGTTAGACTGGCACTTCTCAAGCCCAAAGCCCTTTGAATGCTTTAAAACACAGCATGCACAGGAATCATGTCATCTACGGCTTGAAAACAAACATTCCTCAGCAGGATGAGATTCAATTTTGACATAAATTTTCTGTGTAGCCTATGGTCCAGCTGAGGATGATTCTATTCATCTGGGCACAAAAGTGTTTGTTACCCTCCTGACAAACAGATCGGATAATGTGGAGTTTTTTAATGTCACTCAGGATCATCACATAACCCCACAGGGAGGAAGAGTGTTACTTCCAGTTTAAGCTGGTATGAAATCTGTATTTCTAAGACCAAGCATTTGAAAGCATGAGTTCTGCTGCAGATGACAGGAACCACCCTTTAAATAACAAACATTTAACATGAAGATGTATGAAAGGGACAGTGTTTAATTTCAAGTCTATTGGTATTTTGAATATAACTTTCTAATTGTGTAGACCAGCTCCAAAAGTTAAGGAGCCCACTATTATTCCTAGTTAAAATGGAGATGATGTGCAATCATCTAGTCCAAGAATAGGCCTTTTAGGAAAAACACCTGCAGTTTGTCAGGGTGGGGAGCAATTTTAATGAAGAAATTTAATGAAAGGATGCAATTCTTCCATTCTCCCCATCCCCCAGCCCAAACCTGGAGGCAGAAACGTGAACACAGATCAATTTAAATCATGGTTTCAGGCTATGGGGGTTTGGCCTTCTCACTACTTACTGTTAATATCAAAGCATGAAGAGTTTTACATGCAGAGCAATATTTTTTTTTTTAATCCAGCTAACACCCCTTTCCCTGACTGCAGCTAGATAAGCTGCTGAGCTGTGGAGGAGCTGAGTGGGGAGGTGGCCATCCCTGGACCTTCACCCTATCTCCTTCACACCACCAATGCTGACCACCTTTGCTGAAATCCAACACAGAGAGCTCAGGTTGGTTTTTGCAGCAGTTAATAAGCAGTTGAGCTGGTGGGTTGGGAAGAGAATGGAGGGAACAGAGTTGAACAGCTGGAGTGTAATAACTTTTGAAGAGGATCTACTGCCACTGAAACAGCATGTCTGATCCCAGCTTTGCTGCCAAGCATCTGTTTTCCTCCTACCTCCTGATGTGGTCCAGCTTCTTAGCTCTGATTCTGCTCCCTCCTTATTTTTGGAGGCTATATTTCTCAAATCTTTATGCATCCTACTGGGTACAGAAATGGTTCAGCAACTCCACAGGCCCTGCCAGTGTGTTTTACAATTGCCCCCCATTCCCTTGAGTGAAGTTCTGCCTAACAATGTTGTGCCAAACAGGCTTAATCAAGCTCCTCTGAACCAGTCAAATCTCCAGGGAGGCCAAATTTGTATATGTTCTTAGGCAGAGTAGTATCACACAGAGTATTAAATGGCAGTTAAAAACCACATCTGTATCTTGCTCTATTACAATACATCCATAGCCCTAAGGGGAAGAAGTGTGGTTTAGTGATTCATCAAACCTGGATTTTATTCCCAGCTCCTCCACTGCTTCCTTAGGTGACCTTAGATCAGTTATTTCACTGCCCTGTGCTTTGATTTTGCTTTCTGTGAAAATGGGGGGAATGATACTGTTTCCTGGTCAAAGTTCTTTGATAGCCCCTGAAGGCAAGTGCCAAGCGCTATTTCTCAGTCTTACATGCAGTGAAGTGGTATACCCTACGCCTTTCCTCCCCATGCACTCACAGGTTCCTTTGCAGCTCAGTATAGCTCTGCAGGCTCCATGAGCCTCTCCCACATCTCTCTTCCACTGCCACAACTGTCCATGCCCAACAGAGATGGAGCTGTGACCCTCTCTCAGCAGCATGAGACCCACAAGCAGGAGGGATGCCAGAGCATGGAGAGGCATCTTGGGGCTGTGCCATCCAGCTTGTCCTGCTAGGAAACACCACACTCAGTGTCAGCCCTGTCATTTCTCCTGCTGTGAAAGGCATACATTTAACGGCCTGTCATGCTAGTTTGCATATGCCAGCAGAGAGAGAAGCAGAGAGGTTTGTGCAGAGTCAAGGTCCCAATCTCACTTTCCTCCTGCACAAAAAGAAAAACTTGGGAAAAAAAAGAAGAGTGTCTGTGACATAAAATTTGTGTCCTGTGGAGAGGGGGCAAATGTATCCAACCCCTCTACAGGTCAGCATAAAGTAGTGATTGTTCCTCTGTGTTACTTGGCTCATCTAGCTGGACTCTACAGAGACACAAACAGTTAAGCTCCTAAAGAGCACAAAGTGACAAGCCCTGCTTTTCCTTTGAGAAATATTCCCATATTCCCCAGGTTACAACCCACTAGATAACAACCTTGAGCTCAATGTTATCACGGCTGAGATTTCCCACCGCAACAACATACAGGATACTTTTTTAGTTTACTACCCACTCCGGAAAAAAAACCAAAACATGCATACAGCTAAATAAAGTGAAGGTTCACAGCTCTGACAAAGCCTTTCAGTGGGAATCTGGGATGCTTTTCAAGTGTTACCGACTGCTTTATTTTCCCATGGCTCTTTCCAAGATAATAATTGCTCCGCAGATGTTTCCCTCAGGACAGTGAGATGTTCAGGTACCGGGGCGAAAGCTGAGGCTATCATTCACAAGGCTACTGTTACATGCTGTGTTCTTGCAGAGTGCAGCCTTTTCCCATCGCAGAATTTCTTAAGCGTCTGGTTTATCAGAAACACTGTAAATTTGAGCCCTCTGCTTAATTGTGCTTGATTTATGTGAGTGACACAGTTGTATCTGTACACAACATGAATGAGAAAAGAGAAAGTGCTTTATTTCTGCCACACGCAGTAACTCACGCATGTCCAAATACACACACAACTGAAATATGTTACTTGGCATTTTGAGAAGATATCCGAGAAGATTCAAGCTTCCTGCTTTTGACATATTACCAGCTTTTATACAAGTCCTGCAAAACAAACAAACAAACAAACAAACAGTGTTTTTTGTTTAATCTTCCACTTTACATGTGCCTTTCTCTGTCCTTAAACCGACCAGAAGCAATATGGACTCCCTCTCTGATTGCGAGTGCCACCTTAGGAAGAAGGGACTTCACTAAACACCTCATGCCGCCTCATGTAGTTATCTTCCTTCCTCATAACACCACCACCTTTGCCTCCTTTGTTTAAAAATAGAGCCCATTAAGAAAATTACTCAGGCCTTGAGAACAACTATCCCCTCCTGTGGTAATTTGAGGTCTATAAAAGTCACCCTCTAGGCACTCACTGAGTCACACAACTGTGTTGACAACATTTAAGACTGCTTGTGATGTGTATGATTATACAAATTCAGGTGATGGGAGGAGCAACTTGTGTTTGTGGAACAAGCACAGAGTGTGGAACTGCTAGGCTCTGACTTAGTGGGCTGCCCAGGGAAGATGTCAGAGGTGTTAACCATAGCCCAGCTAAGAGATCTGTGAACTAAACATACCCACAAGGAGCAGGGATGGCAGGTTTAGGTACCAAGTCAAATCGAAAAGTAGGCGAACCACACTGGAAGTGAGGTGGACAAAGGCCTAAAGCAAATGAAAGGAAGGGCTGCTTCATATTCATATCTCATGAGATGGGAAAATCACCTGTTTAAAGAAACTGATGGCATGAAGATGCTTCCCTCCTGCTTTTAAAACTGTTTACAAAACACTGGCTTTTTCTACCTTGAAAAGACCTGGCCCAGAGCTGCAAATTACAAGTGCTCCTCTGTTGGAGCAGAGGAGGGGGCTTCTCACCACCCACTCCCTCTAGAAAGGATGACCACTCAAAAGCTCCTCTTCAATCCTAACCAGAAGTCATTCTGATATATCCCAAGAACTCTTCCCACACAACAGGTTTTATGTAGGACCTATAATATTCCAAGGAACAGCTTGCTCTATTTCCTCTGCCCATTGTTGGTCCAGTCAAACTGTATGCCATATGCCTCCAGACACAACAGTGAAAGGGAGAGGAAAGGTGAGGAACTCTGAATGCTGCTGAAAAACCTGGATTTTCTCCTTTAAACTGATCTTTCTTGTTTCTTTCCCATATAACAACAGAAGGAATATTTTCTGCCTAGTCAAGTTCACACACACAGAAAAACCAGCCTGGAAAAGAAGCCAGATTTACCACTTTGGATCTTATCCAACACTCTGCTAGAAATAGAAAGCCAAGAAGAGAAAACACTTGGTCACTGAGAGACTCCAGTGATCTGTCTGAGCTGAGCTCCTTGGAGCCAAAGTGGTCACTGTAATGTCAGGACATTAGATTTCATCTGAGTTCACTGCAAGGAGCCCTGCTTAGGAAAGGCAAGCAGCCCCACAGCCCATCACAACAGGTGATCTTTGATCTTCAAAGCTTATTGTGGTGCTGAGAACTTGTACCGCTGCTCTTGCACCACAGAAAACAGCAAGAACTGTTTTCCACACAAACGTCTCTTCCCAGAAGCTCAGGACTGTGACTTCACTTGAGTCTCATTGCTGTTGTTTGCATATACATAGGGGGCTGGACCTAGCTGACTTTGGCACAGTTATTTTCTAGAGGACAGACCAAAAAACTAGTAATGCTATCTTCATCCCCCAATGTACCAAGACATGACTGGGAGTAATATTTTGAGGGTTCTCTTTAAACCTCTGCAGATTCCTGGGGAAGCTGCCCGGGTTCACCATGCTGATACTCCACAGTGACATCTATTTTATAAGCAAGCATAAAACTCTTCTTCCCATTTCATAATCTCACAGAAGAGGAAGAATGCAAGGGGAACACTTTCCTCCAGACAATTTGCTAATTAATTAGCACATGTTTGTGTGTAATGCTTTCAGCAAAGCCTTGTCTGTGTGCTAATTAGTATCATTAGCTGGTGCCCCAAGGACCAAGCTTTGATTACCCTACTCTTACTGATTATATAGGAACAGTCAGGCAAATGCTTTTATAGGTAGTAAAATTATCTCAGATCTCCTTAAAGCCCATCTACAGCCCTTAGCTCTCCAAACTGCTATGCTGATGAGTCACCCGTGAATTTACTGAAAATGATCCTTCTTACTAGTTAGCACCTGCCATTAGGCAACCTAGCGTGCAGACATAAAAATAATACAGCCTTTTATGATGTTAAGTTTTTTCTATAAATTTACATACTTGTTTAGTCCAGCTATGGCCTAACAGAGGAGGCTCAGGTAATCTTCTAAGAAGTACTTCCCTACCCCAGTGACCCCGATCAGGCTGTGTAGGAAGAAGATGACTTCTTACATAGGTTCTTCTCTATTATAATTTTAGTTTCTGTGGAGAAATGTGTGACCTGGACCCCTCAGATCTCCCTTTTAACAGCCAACGTAACCCGAGACTCCCGATACCCCAAGATTCACAGAGGGAAGAGAAAAAACACAGAGTCTGCTGCAAAGCATCCCATGATCACTCAGCTCTTTCCTCTGCACTACGTGTCCTAGTGGATCTGCTCTTGCTACTTCTCTCTGTATTACTAAGCATAATAGGCACAAAAAAAACCTGTTGACTGCTCAGAGTCTTCCTGTGATGTAAGGTTTGCTAGCAGAAGTCACATTTCGAATCCATGTGCTCAAACATTTTGTGAAACCAAACACTTTTCTCAAGAATTAAGACACTAATACTTCATATGCTCACTCTCCTTCAGACTGGACTTGAAGCTTGTGAAAACAGGTATAATTATCTGTGTCACTCAGCTCAAGATAAAACTTGATAAAACCTACATTCAATAAGGTGTCAATCAAATGAATGCAAAAAGCAGTGAGCCATCTTTTCTTCACAGCTAGCTTAATAGGATGAATTAATAACTGCCAATTAATTAGCTCAAGGGAGCACTTCTGTAATAATCAAAGACACATTTAAACAGTCGTGAGCACCTCTGTCACCTCCCTATGGGCGGCTGCCTTTTGTGCTGAGTCATGGAGGGTGGTGGAGTGAGGAAAAGGAACTCACAAGAACAAGAAACTAACAATGTCATAGAAAGAAAGCAAAGGAGAAGGAGAAAAGGGCAAGGGCACAGCACTGCCTCAAATCTGACAGATAAATGTGAACGGGGCTGTGGTCAGTAGCTTGGTGCCCTTTTGGCTGCAAGATAGCATTGAAAATAGCTGATAGTGAATGCAGAAGAAAATTAAATTCAAGCAGACATGTTTCTAGTTCTCTGAGCCCACCATATGCATTTATAATGTTTGGTATAGACAAGAGCAGAGTAGGAAGAACTCTGTAAAATCCTAGAAGTGCTTTTCAACCCACAGAAAAAGGAACATTGTCCAGGGAGATGAAAAAACAATAGATCAGTATATTGCCAAACTGCGCAAAATGGCTGAGTCATGCAATTATCAGAGCCACTATCACCAAGCAGAACAATATGCCCAAATTGAAAAGGAATGTTAGAAAGACATGGGAAGACTCAACTGAACCAGTCACATGCCAGTTTCAAAATCAGGGCTGGAAGGAAGCCGGGAATACATTGTACGAGACAAAACTTTACAAATGTTCTCATTCGTCTTCCTGTCAAGCCGAGCAGGCACCCAGAGCAAATGCCTAGCTGACTCTGGAGAGAGGAGCTCTTCAGGAAAGCTGACCTGCCATCCTCTGTAGCCTAATTCTGAGATGAGGTATAATGGTATGACATCTTATGGAGTTTTTCAAGAGTAGGAACCAGGAGCCAAGACTGATGAAATTGCCTGGCCTTCTCACAGCACCCATCACAAGACAAAACAACAAAAAAACCCAGCCAGAAGTTAACAGGCAATGAATCCCCATTTTACATGCTCTGCATTCGTACTTTATCCAGGAATACCTTTCAGGATAAATACTCCACCAGTGTATTGCCACTATCAGGCATAAAGTGGATTTCCTAATTTTAATAAATTAAAATATACCAAATTAAATTTAAAAAAATTGGTAACACACTCTCACAGAAATGGGCAAGACCCCAAAAAATATTAGACCCGCCATTTTCACTTTTTTTCATCTGGCCTTGAAAGCATCCACAGCCACTACCATCAACATACATGTATGTAATACACGCATATGCTCTTCTGCGCTACTACTTTTAGCACTGTTAGAACCAGTAGCAAATGTGTAACAGTGAAAAAGGAGTCTAACTGAGAGGCAAAATTTTAAGCTTGGACTACCGTGCAGAACCCCAGTCAGGGTTAGGATCCAGCTAGTTCATCAGAATAAACCACACGTCCAAGGAGGAAGAAACATCAGTGGAAATCATAAATCCTTGTTTCTGCAACAGGCTGGTTAGTGGCCATGGACTTCACTGCCACCAAACACCAAGAACAGCAGAAGAAATTCAAAGGGTGACCCTCTGCAGACCCTGCTGCTTGTGCTCACTTTTATTCAGCCCCTCCCAGGTATATGTAGAATGCAGCTATTTGGCTAGGTGTCACCTCTTCAGGTCAGTAACTACAAGAATAGATGCCAGAACATACCTCATCCAATTAGAAAACCAAATGGAGAACAGATTCATGTGGTCACAAGACCACATTCATTAACTCTCCAGCCCACCTGTGAATTGTGAAGTCAGGCATAGGAGCCTTTGAAGTCCTGCTGCCAAAGATCTCAAGTCAACACTATCCTCCCTCTCTGAGCTAAGGTGTTAATCTGTAGACTTTAGGATGGTTGCTAGCACATTAACTACCTAGGCAGAGCATGGCATTTAAGAAGCATTTTGTTATCTGTTATAGAAATGACAATAAGGCTGTTAAGATGAATTGTGGTATGGAAAGGAGGGAAGGTGTATTGCTGAAGTATAGAGTAGATTATTCCAGAATCATAGAATAACCAGGTTGGAAGAGACCCACTGGATCATCGAGTCCAACCATACCTATCAAACACTAAACCATGCCCCTTAGCACCTCGTCCACCCATGCCTTAAACACCTCCTGGGAAGGTGACTCAACCACCTCCCTGGACAGCCTGTGCCAGTTTCCAATTGCCCTTTCTGTGATTTTTTTTTTTCCTAATGT
>WAAB01010575.1:0-135894 GCA_013389865.1 Piaya cayana | reverse complement strand
AAAAAAAAAAAAGAGGTCCTTAATTAAGAACTCGGGTGTTTCACAGAGGATTTGCTGCAGACCCAGCCACCATGCCCATTCAATGACTCATTTGAAAACAACCATTTTCTGAGAATCTTTGTTTATGGATATTTGAGCAAATAAATGTCAGCTCCTCCTCTCCAGTTATTAATGATGCAGTTGCTCTGCACAAATTCTGCATCCTTATCTGGTGCCTCATCTCAGACACAAATGGAATGCCTGAGATAAGCCATGTGCATCTCCTGTACTCCAGCATGATCAACAACAGATAATCTCTAGGATCAACAACTGAGCTCTAACTGCAGGAGACCCATGGGGCTGGATATTATAACAAGAGCTATCACCTCTTCTTCTCCAGACACCTTTTCTTGATACCCATGGTGGAGAGGGTGAGAGGAGGTGCATACTTTTGTCTAAGAAAAAAAGGATTAAAGTGACCTCCCTATTAGCGGCCTAGACAACCCACCTGGTAGTCAGCTCAAGAAATTAAGCATCTTCTGGTTCTCCTTTCCCCTCACACTTTCCCCTTTCATAGGGGTTGTGGTACACATGACTGAAAATTTTGGTACGAGATGAATATAGCAAAAACACTTGTATTTTGGTGAGGTTTTTAACATAAAAATGTCAATTCATCTCAACTTACACTGTTCAAAAGAAAGAGTTATCACTACCAAATTTTAATTTGAAAGTAATAATTTCCAAAGTAGATGTTTTAGGTCTTTAATTTCTTGTTTAAAATGCATTTGCCTTTTGAACTATTTTCTTGATGTTGATTTTTAGTTTCTCAATTGAAAGTAATTGTTCATTTCACATCATTTTTGCCATTTCAAGAGAGGAAAAATTAAATAATAGTTTAAAATCTCAAAAAATCCTTAGGCAGATTTTTTTTCGTAGAAATGTATTTATCTCACAAAGTCAAATGAACCATTTTGACTCTCCTAAGTGCAATGACAGTGATGGAAAAAACAGTAACATTGTTTCTTCTAAGATGTTTTTTCTCAGTCTCATTTTCAGCCAATTTAATTTTAAAAATTACATGACTGGTGTCTGTAATAACCTAATCTTTAATTTTATTCATGCACTTGTACAAATAAAACTTGAAACTTTCTAAATTTCAGTGATTCATCTGACTGAAAATACAAGTGTCTGTGAAGGCGTGGTGTAGTGGGGAAAGCCAGGAGACCTGTACCAACCACCATGCTTTCTCTCTGGAATCCAGCTGCTCATTCTTCTAAGGTCAGTCTCCAATTAGCTTCTTTCTATTCCTTCAGTTTCTGTAGCAAAGAAATAACCATGCAAATGATTTTGTTGGTTTTAGAGCTAGAGGTCTGGATTGTCCTTTATTTCCTAGCTCTTTCAACCTAGGATACTGCAGCTTCAACCTTGATTGGTCCCAAAATGCTCATGAAACTTCCTATAGTCCCTGTTTCCAGACAAAACTAAGGACCAAGTTTTGTCTGAGATATTCATATAGACTTATTGCCAAATTGTCTGAGTGTCTCACAGTCCTCCCTCTATTTATTTTCCCAGTATCTCTGAGGAAACTCTTGTTAGCTCAGAATCAGACAGATTAAGTCTCACCCCAATCCCAGGTCTTTCTTAAGTACCTGACATTTATTCAAGTGAACAAGTCCCACTGATTTCCATGAAAGCAAAACTATGAAGTACACTGAAGGTCCATAGATATGAACACATAATTATGGCAGCTTAGCAAATTACCACCTCTTCCCATGATGTTTAAGGTAACTCTTTCACCTCATGGTTAGGACCAGATCAGCCAATTCTGGGTGTGTCAACTAATATCAATGCCTTCATTCCCCTAGCACACGTAACTGTACTTTCATATCAAAGCTTTTTTTTTAAATGGAATGGACATGTCATCCTTCCAGAAAAAAAATAATCCTTAGACCTACTTGGGTAGTTTTACTGTTTTGGTTTTATCATAAGCCAATTAGAGATTGGACAAGATTTCATGTTCAGTTAATACCTTTATTTTTTTTGATTTTGCCTGTTTGCTTTCATGTATTGGACTGCACACATAAGCTTGGGGTATTCATTTTAGTTTTAATCCTCAGTCATTTGGGAACCACCTTCTGATGGATCAGTTTTCAAACACTGTTCTAATAAACTTATCCAGGGTCACATACTAGCAGGACCTATACCTGCATCCGTTTCTGACAGAGGCTATATTAACAGCTTCAGAACTAAAAAATCTTTTCCATCATTGTTCTGATGATCACCATGCTGACTATTCCCAACGGTTCAGAAACCATCGTGCACTTCAGGAATAATGTGTGGTAACAGCTGAAAACATACAAATAAAGGGAACCCATTTCACTGCTGCAAATACGTTAGGAAAGATGACAAAAGCCCACAGTGCCTCTATGCTGACAGGATTTGCCCCTTTGGGCTAGCAGTTCATGGCTCTGAATTGCATTCCTCTTCATCAGATCAAGGTTAGTTTTTGAAAGGCTGCCTCTCTGTCCCTCAGATAGCACAGCAATGCCCTTTAGCAAAGGAGTAGGATGATCAGCTGTGGACAGTAATTCCAAGGTGCACATAAGACAGGTAAATCTGCCCAATTTAATTAGCTCAACTCTTGCTCACAGTTTCAGTGTAGACCCAAAATAAGATAAAACTAATGTGTCTGGTTTAGTCAGTGATAGGAACTTAATTCTGTTATTCTGTTATCTACAAAGGCAGGCGCATATTAGATTGATAGATAGATGGAACAGCCTGAAGTCATTCTAGTGATAAATCTACTTATTTCACCATATTTATATGGGATAATCTTCTTGGCTGAAAAATGCCCTTAAAAGAAGTCCCTGCGGCGTCAGTTTGCACAAATAAAGGCAAAGCAGCAACAAACAAATAACTCCATCTCGCATGCTTCATGGGACATGAAACACACAGCAAGCACTTTGCCCCTGGAACATTTCCAGCAAAATGTTACCAGAGGCAGTTTTGAAGGAGGTGCTCCATTCTTGTTTGGGGATCTGTGTGCACATGTCATTATTCTGCATTTGTGAAGCTGCATCTCAAAGAAGTTGCTGTAACATCAGTTCTGGAGTCGTGTGCTTGGATTGATTTATTTGCTTAGTCTGGGTAATCTTAGATTTTTTTAAGAGTATGTTTATTTGGATGGGAATAGATATAAAGTGTGGGGACATACTAAGCCCTGTTTCTGGGGAATCTACTTCAACATATTTACACAACCTTTGAGGGATGAAAAAAGGTTTGAAAATAGTCCTGACAGAAGATTAGGAGTAGGGGAAGTGTCATGCTTTCCTGAATCATCTGTTATCATCAGAGACAAGATACCAATTGAGCTGAATCTTGGCAAGTTCTTGTCTGACCTCTTTAATACTCATATCACAAGAGTATTTTAAGTTTCTGTTCAACGAAAGTTTTTGTCCTCTCTCTGTAATCCAGCAGAATGTGAAACAACGTAGTCAGCAGGGAGAAACTGACTTGAAACATAAGGAGGAGCCTAAGCCATTTTAAACCCTCTAGGGCATCTTCAGCATCCTCATGGGCCTGCCAGACACAGGTCTGGATGTACACCCCACTCCTCTCACATTCTGCATATCCAACAGAAGTCAGGTGAGGCACACCACAGTTCCCAAAATGACACTGCTTCTTTTGTTCAGGGAACCTAGTCCCACACACATCGTGGGTGTTGTGTTGTCACTACCAGAGAGACAGCTTCATGGAAAACAAGGGCACTCCTAGCCCAGTTGTCCCAGTAATTCCCTGGCCTTTCTGGTGTTATGCCATTTGCTGCCTCATTACCTGTATCAAGAAGATATTTGGAGCATGTACTCCCCACCAGCTTCAAGAAGTGCCACTGGATCTGTGTGATCTTTGCACCATCCTCTAGAGCAGGATAATGTTAAATATGCCACATCTGTCCATTGTCACACTGGGTCTCCACAGAAGTGTTCACACAGCAGCCCTAAGGAGACAGTATCAAGGCAGGGCTGTGCTTACTGAAGTCCATGTACAAATGCAGCCACGGTATCAGAGGAACAGCACTCAGCCAAAGATACAGATATTTTGATCAGGACCATCTTTCTGTTTCATATTTCATTGCTTTCCCAAAGGAACACGTTCAAAGCTCTCTGGTCCCAGGAAACAGTGAATACCTTGGGCCACCTGTCCTTCAAGGGAATCAGCTAGTTCATCTGTTTTACCATGCAGATAAGCTTTCATCAGACTTTTCATCATCTTGTTTAAACACAAGCCTGGTAAACTCCATCTCCTTTTTACCATGTTATTCATCCTACTCCTTTCATCATTAAAATTCCTGCCCAGTGCTCAAACACCAGCAGTCAGTGTCATTGTCAGATGTGTCATTTAAGTCCCAATAAATCATTATTAGTACCAGTGTTGTTTGGAAACAGGCTCTTAATAGAGCACTCCGATGGAAATGTGGAGAAGCAGCCAAGCAAGGGGTGATGGCTGGGCTAGAATCCACCCTGCTTTGCCAACAGGGACTCCCCTCCACCACTCATGATAGCCAGCAGCTCTGAAGACCTGCCAAGGAGAATGTCCTGTTCACTTGGTAAAGGCAAACCCTTGCGCTGGCCCATAGCAAGCTGAGCCTGCCAAGAGAGATAAGCTATGTGACTGGGAAAGATATAAAAAATGGGCATTTAACTCAGAACTGGAAGCAATAGTTCACAGAAGCAAGGCAATGGTGTACCAAACCACCTGTATTAGCAGCTAGCTCAGAGGGATATTTCAACAGCTCATGGTAAATGGGACCCTCTTTCAGCCCCATGTGGGAGTGTTCACTCCCTCATGCACTTCAGTGTTGTGGTGATGAGTCAGGGAGGGTTGATGGATGGATGTTTGAATTAGCCGGGTAGCACACAGTGACTGGCAAAGCATGTGGAGACCAAATGTTTATTTTTCACGTACAGCAGCATAAATTCTGAGCACTCATCTCTCCCCTGAAGGGGAGAAGCCTGGCTCTCAATGCACATTGCCACCTTCCATCCCACTCACCCCTGTGCCAAGCCAGCTATGTTTACCATCTAGCCCATGAAGCTGGCTGATAGCCCTCATGCAAGGGGTCTGGAGGGTATATGTGGAGAGAGACAGAGGTTCTGGCTGTGGAGACACAGCAGGGAAGGAGGAACAGTCTGCCAGTATTCTCAATGAGCACCTGGGATGCTCACAGATCAGAAAGTAAAGCTTTGCTTCTGAATTGTATGAGCTTTCTACTGCTTTTGCCATCAGACATCTGGCTTAAGAGAGTAAATCCCAAGGATTAAGATTGCCTGGGAATACAGTATTTTCCCCTCATTGTCTTTCCCTTCTCCCTTCACTCATAAAAGGAAGATGTCCTCAAAGCAAGCTCCCATCATGCTTTTTGTCCTTTGCTGGTTGAATTAGAGTAATTTTATTAAGAGACACTATCAGAGTGTATGGACAGCTACAGGCTTCTGTGCCTCTCCCTCCCAAATCACTTTTTTCAAACTGCCTCCATCACAGAGAGTAACCCAAGAAAGCCCAGCCATAAGGAACTTCCTTCGGGAGGCATTTGCTTCACACCTATGAAAACACGTAGGAGAAGACCACACAATAGCTTGTATATGGTCCCAGGCCTTGTATGGGTAGATGGGGAAAGGTGTGATTAGGGCTATGGGAAATAATAATAGAATCATAGAATGGTTAGTATTGGGAGGGACTTTGAGATCATCTAGTTCCAACTTCCCTACCATGGGCAGGGACACCTCCCACTAGATCAGGCTGCTTAGTAAACTTTCCTTCTGCAAGCACATCTCCGGGAATGTGTGTGTGTACGTGCTTGAGCAGGGAGGAAGAGGGTTGGAGGGCAAGTCTCACAGCTGCAGGTAGCAATCAAGATATTACCCACCTTGCTCTTCCCCAGATCTATCTCTGCAAGTAGTTTGGCTTGCTTTCCCCTTGTTTCTTTTTTTTGCTTTCTAAGACTCTGCAACTCACATGAAAACATGGAATCTTAATTGGCACTGTCAATTCCAGCTGACAGATTTCTCATAAAACACACCCAGCAATAACAAAAAGTAATCCCCTTTCCCTCCCCCACAACGAAGTTCAATTAAAGTGAGACAAGGAAGACTCCAGTGCATGGCTGTAGGCAGACTGCAATTTGCTGGATTTATGAAAAAACATGGCAATCTTGCCAATACTTTGATGAGGAGCACTTTGTACTAACAAAATGAGGTGGTATTTACTCACTGGAAGACATTAAATCCCACTGAACTAATGGGTGGGTTTTAAGGCTCCCCTAGATGCTTCACCATGAAACCCAGTGTGATTTATCAGCAATCAACTCCCACCCACTCTCCTGAGCCTTGTGCTTCTCACAAACATTCCTGATCTTTTGCTTTCCTTCCTCTTTCCGGCACTGCTAACTGCCACACCATTAGAGACTGCACGCATTTTCTCTCTCCTGAACAACTTTGTGAAGGCTTGCTGGTATTTGTGTGGTGAAGCCTGCTTAGAACCAGGCTGAAGAGAAGTAGAGGATGCAAAAAGGAGTACCACTCTCCACCTAGACCCTTTTATCATATGTTATGGGGGGTATCTTCAAGGACTCATTCAGTTTGAAGCTGTGGTTCATGCCCTCTGCTCCTTGAATGAGAGCCTCAGGTGGGAGGTAAGAGGGAAATACAAGCTATTCTTCTTACCTCCTGACCCCATGATATTTCAACTCTCTTCTGAATGCGGTCACAGCCCCTTCTTTTCCCCCTCCCTGGCCATAAGCACTAGCATGGTGTATGGGTGTGGTGGAGGAGAGGAGCGTCTGCAATGCTGTGGCCAGGGGTTGGCAGGGAGGAGAGGATCAGCCAAAGGCAGAGGGGGGGCTGGCTGAGGAGGGTGGAATAATAATGCAGCAACTATCCGGAGCCTTCCCAAGAGAATCCACAACCAGATATGTTTGTGGTAATGCAGTGGGACCTTGAGGAGAGAACTAAGGGGGACCTTTTGATCCTCACCTCTGAAGCAGGTGGAGCAAGGAGGCCAGGTTTGCTCAGCAAGTGGGAGGTAGAAAGAGGACAGGGCAAAACTTATCCTGAAGACTGGTGGGAGCAAATTTCCCCCTTGCCCCCTGACAGGGGGCTGAGATGCAAAGCCCTGACCAGGGTGCAAGTGTAGAGATAGGAAGGGCACAGGAAGCGTCCAAAGTCTTTGGATTTGGGTTTTGTCACGATCAACCCTGCAAGAAGAGATGAGGACCTGGCTTGCAGCAGAAATGGTCTCTGGAGAGGCAGGGCTGGTGAACAGTACTAACACCCAAAGCCAAGTCTTCTGAAGCAATGTGGGTAATGATTTTGGCAGTGCCAAAAGCGAGTGAGACGATCCTCCTGCTTTCCCTCTGCCTCACTTCTTGGGTGGCCACTTCCCCGGGGCAAAGAGGGAGTGGAAAGCCTTGTGTGATAAGGAGGGGAAGGGCAGGGTTAGGTGGGGGGCAGGAGGAGAGGGCAAGGAGGACTGGGAGGGGGAAATCAGGACCCCAATTCCTGCTTCCAACTTCAGCAACGTGCTGCTTCCCGAGAGCCAGCTTCCTTCTCCCTTCCCACACCTCCCTGCCCTACTCGCTTCACTGCCCAGAGCCCCACAGAGCTTGGGGCTTGCTGCTGTCACACCAGGTGGGACATGGATTGCAGTCAGAGGTTCAAGCCCATGAGTTTGTGTGCCTGCACATGCTCTTTTTTGCACATACAGTGACAAGGAGAGAGGAAAGTCAGTGCCAGCTTTTCCCATGCTTTGCACAGTGCACTTTTTCTCACTGGCAGCTCTGCCAGGGAGGAGGAGAGGTAGGCAGCCAGGAATGTAGGCTATGAGAAGAGGGGGAGGCAGAGGAGGTGACTGCTTGGGACAGGGGTGCTGGCTTGTGCTGTGGGTCTCAGTGGTGACAGATCAGTGTGGGATGCCAGAGCCAGAGTGCCTGTGGGGGAAGCTTGTACTGTCTGGTGCTGCTTGGATGTTCTCTCATCTTTGATAGAAACAACTGAATTTGCGAACTTGTTTCCCACAAGAAAGGCCCTCAGTGTTCACAAGGGAACAGATTAGGGATTGTCCTAAAGCCTCACAGTGGCCAGGGCAGTGCAGAAAGCCAAGTACCAGATGATTTCCTTGGAATGCAACAAATCCCACGGTGTGATAAGAGCAACAATAGCTTTCCCTCTGGCCCTCCATTCAACCTCAGCCCTAGCACCTCACAGGATCTTCCTCTCTGGGCAAGTGTTTTGTAGCAAGAGTAAAGCAAAGTTGAAGCCTAATGAACTCTGGGGTGGATGGGTTCAAAGGGATGGGTGGTAGGCAGCAGGCTGAGCAGAGATGAGAGATGCCTCCAGGCCACCAGTGCTCCACTTGCACACAGCTCCTCTTGAGGCATGATGCAACAATGCTGGTCAACTCTAGGCACTGGGGAAATCTCCAAGCAAAATTCTGAGCTTTGTTTGCCTGCCTCCATCATGAGTCTCCTTCTCACACAGGAAAAAAAAAAAAGACTAGATTCTCTATTCAGCCCCAGCCCATGAATTTGGATGACGCATCATTCCTAGGCATCTGTATAGGTCGACAGATTACACATACAAGAAAGGCTTGGTGAATCTCCCTTTCTTTTTTCTTTACTGCATGATTTTTCATTTCCACCCACTCTCCCCTTGAAAATGGTCAGTGGTGTCTCTGTGGCATGTAGGCTTGCCAGGACACTGACGTGCAAAGGTAAGTGGAAAGTGTAGCCTTGTGACTGATAGTTGTGGGCTGTCTGCAAACTGCAGTAAAATATCCCAACACAATATTACACTCAGTTCCAAGTTTAGAAGTTAGGCCTTGGCCAATGAGAACTAGAAGAATAACTTTAAGTAATGCAAGCATATGATTGTTTCAGACCATGCGTGATTAACACCTTTTTTTCTAGGCATAGAAGTTACACACATTAATAGAAGGAAATCACGAGCGACGTGATGCTGACTGAGTGGAGAAAAATCATGAATCCTAATTATTGCTCTGCAAATGAGTCAGCAAGGCCTAGGGGCATTATTTGTCAGAGGCACAACCCAAACAGCCTGAATTCTGACTGTTGAAGGAAAAGAAAGATTTCCCTGAGGTTTCCATGAGACATTCAAACAGCCATTCTCCATGTGGCCTTTGATCCTTACATCCCAGACAGTCTCATGTTTGCATTATCAACCATGGTGAGGATTATTAATCCTAATCACAGCACAAAACAACAGGCTGGTCCCTGTCATGAGCAACTTAAAAATTTAAGGGAGAAGGCTTCTGAAGGCCTGGGCAGATGCAGGAACACCAAGTAGCCATGGTGAATACAATGCAATGGTCACCTTTGAACTCCCCACACCACAGTGGAGCTGGTGCACTATACAGCCTGTGATCCACCCCAGAAGCAGCTGTATTTAAGTTGAAAGGCCAAAGTTGCCTATGAAACCACTACACACAGCTCTGGGGGTGAAACTCCTACTGATCATAGCACAGCTAGTACAGCCCATGATCCCCAATAGTGGTGATGGTGGGTTTTAGATTAATTTGCTATCATTTCATCATTTACACTAAATGCCATGGTTCTTTGATAAACATTTCAGGCCTTTTTCCAAACAATTTTTCCATTCAGAGCTGATGAAAACAGGCTGTCAGCACTCTCAGTAGAAACACTCTGCTCATGGCAACAGTCGCTGTCTGGCCTAGTGGTCCCCCTGGAGAAATTCCAAGTGGAAAGGCAGTCTCAGGGCTTCATTCGTGGAGATGATCATGTCTGGGAGGGAGACAACCACTGTTTCAGGAAAACGATGGTGCTTTTTCCCTCTGAGGGACATAGGGGACAAGACAGAGTGAGTTTTTTCAGGCTAGAGGCTGGACTGGCACCAGCCAGCCCAAAAATTAGAACCATTTTCTCAGAACAAAACATGGGTCATCTTCCAGGTGTTTCTGTTAGCTGCCATTATCTGGTGAGCTCTCCAACATCTTCTCCCTCCTTCCCTGTCTGTTGAGAGGCACAGGCACACAGATCACTGGAGGCTTCCTTATATGCACTGTCCTCCAAATGGTCTTACTTCTGCATCCGTCACTCATAGTGAATGAAGGCCTCGTTCAAGACTGGGAGAAGTCTGAACCTAGAGCCAAACATTGCTTCACTCGAGTCCATCCCTGTTTACGGGAGGTCATCAAAGCCGGAGTTATGGCCAAATTCTGGTTTTAGAGATTACACTGTATCCATGGGACCTGCCGAGTCCATGACTGACACAATTGGAAAGATGTCCCTGAGAGACAGGTGCATTCCACACTTAAGAAGACAAGCCTGCCCCTTCCCTACATGTGTCCTGCCCATGAAGAGTCCTGCAGCACCTTTCATCTGTACCTCCAAAGTTTGTCCTTAGGAGCTGAGTTCACTGTGGCAATACTAAAAGGCAAAGCTTAACTAGATCACAAAGCAGCAGGGAAAGGATGACAGTCTGGATGTTGAGTAATGAGAATTTGGCAGTTTCTTTTTAGATTATTTGTTAGGATATCGTCCAAAGAGTCCTTCACTGTTTATGACACACCATAAATACCATCTGTCTCCTCTTGCCTCCCAAAACAGTGAGCTGTTCTTTGCTGCAATGCTATTTGCAGGTCATCTTGATAGCCTGCCCCACAGGAGGAAGTGACAAAAATAGATCTCCCCATTTTAAAAATCTCTTTATTTGAACTAAGCACCAATATTTTGCCTCTATTGATGTAATCAAACACCACGTTGACAGAGTGTGAAAAGACCAAAATAAAGACTTCCTTAATCTGGAAATTTGCACCTGGAAGTGTGTGATCAAGGATAGCTGAGGTGGGGAAAAAAGCAGAGCTTGTATCCAGTATACTGAGGCATTGTTCAAGAAATCCAGCTTTGCCAGGGCCAGTGACATTGATAGAAGATAGTTGCTCTACAGAGAGATATGTAAATAACAGGTTTTTTCCTGGCTGCGCTCCCTTTTCTCATCTGCATTTTTATTATAGGTAGATTTTGAGTTATTTTGTTGGATCCTTGTTGCTCCACAGTGACTGCTGTAACTGCAGAAATGTGAGAAGCATCTGCAGTGTATGCTTAGCTTAATTAGACAGTATATGATGAGCTCTATGTGGACTTTGTGAGTGTGACACTGTCACAGAAATGTCTGCAAAAGTCCTGAAGTTTCTGAGGAGCTGTGATATGTGAGCTGTGTTTAGACAGACAGGAAAAAACAGGCAAAGAATTCATAGATTACAGCAGCTCATATGTAGGACCTGAACCAGGCCAGAAAGGGGCATGCATTCAGGCAAAAGTATGACTTATCCCTGAAGCAACTACCTTGTAGTTGATGGTACAACCTCCACCACGGGAAATATTTTGCTGAAGATGAGACTTTTTTTCTAGCTGGTACACTGAAGCAGTGTTGAATTCATGGAAAATCTCAAGTCTCAGTGTTGCAGAACTAAACAATTAGAGGTATCCCTTCCAACTTTATAATCAGACTCTCCAAGAACATCTACCTGGGTTCACTTGGAAGGTCAGCAGTAGACAGCTTAAGTATCCAGTTAAAGTAGATCAGCTCTTTAATGTTAACTAATCCCACTGGACAGCTGACAAATGAAGCTATTTAAAGAACTATTTACCGTCATTATTCCAAACTGAAGAGCACATAGTTTTGAAAAATTCAGAATTGCTCACAACTGATGAGAGCTGAGGAAAAAGACAGAAAATGTCAGATGACATATTATGAACCGATTTCCTGTCTCTGAAACTGTGTAATAAACTTGGCTTAACTGCAGAACACAGCTCCCTCTGAGCCGAAATTGCAATGTAGAAAAATGTGTGGGCAATTTGGATATAACAAAAAAATATAACATCTCACAGAAATCCCTGATGTCCCCATATTGTTTGGATGGGGACTAACTTGTTCCATACACACGAGCCCTTGTTTAGATTGTTTGCTGCCATCCTCAAGAAAAGATATTGTGGTGGAAGGGGAGAATGAACTAACATACTCTAAAGCATTCGTTAGTCTCTTAGCTTCATGTCACGGTAAGTAATGAGTTTGGTACTACATCATGGCAATGTTATGACAGAAAGCAAAGCCCTTGTGACCTCAAATTAATCCTGTCTCCTCTGAGATCTTTGCTTCAAGCTTCACTGGGGACACATATGTGTAACTTTAGATGATATCTGAAGGCATTTCAGATGTTAGCCAAAAATGTGCTTTATATTTATGCTGCATTTTGTTGCTCCGTTCCATCTAAAATAATTTGTAGGAAGGTGAGGAAATATCAGGTGGAAAATCCCTTGATATCCCCTGATTCACAGAATAACAAACTTAAAATCAGTTATTAAAAATGTCACTACTGCATGACCTGTGTCTGCTGAAATGTAGAGAGCCATGTTCAGGGTTACTGTAGCCACTTAAACTAGAGACAGAAAGTGAAGATAATCATGCGTTGCAGGAAGAAGCCATCTCTCTTAGAACAAACACAGGAGAAAAACAAGCGAGTTTATGCATCTACATCATAGAAATTAGAAATTAAAGAAGCCTGTAGGGTATTTAGACCAAGCATGTGTTGTATTCATATCTATTGAAAAGTTTCCATGCTGATTCATGGAAAAAAAATGTCCTGTTCCCTGTTGGTCTACAAAATATCTTCAGACTGTTCAGTATTAACCAGTTTCTGTCAGTCAGTATTCTCTTCTACCTGTAATGTTTCCATTCCTCTCAGGATGCCTGATACAATTGTCCACTGTCTGGCCAGTGAATAGTTGATAATCTGATTGGGTTTTTTTAAATTTTTGTTCCGTCTAGTTTCAACTTTGAGTGAAGATAGGGGAAGCAGGTTGCTTATGGAAGAGTTTCTTTGCATATTAGAGGACAAATCATGCATTCCTTTTTCTAAGGTCAGGAAATAAATAGAGTAGGACTAGAAACTCCTTACATTGCTCCTCATAGGAATCATACTCCTGTCCTCTCAGCTGGCAGAGAAGACTTTGACAATGCTTCTCACCTTTTCTAAGCTTTCTGCACTATGGCAGGCAGGAACTGAGAACAGCCTTATGCTTATGGGGTGTAGAGATCTCTGCTGGAAGGTCAGAGACAAGAAGTTAATGCTGAGCAACAGCAAGGCCACAGCTGTATCAAGGAGTGTCTGGACTCTCAGGAGGCAGGGCTGGATCAGTTGAAGTGAGCAGGTAATTTCCCCAGTATCCCATAAAAGAGATGGACAAGGCTGTTGGCATGCTGTCTTATTTGAATAGAGTGGAGTGGGTGTATTTTTGGTCTTTGGGCTCTGTAAAAAAGCTTCTTTGGCCTGATACTAAGAGTATGCTGGAAAAAGTTTGAAACTTTAATGTCATGTGAGTACTCCTAAGTGTCTTCTTTGTTTGTTTCTGTAGTGATAGTGAGGGAGCAGTGAATGGCAATACAAGGAGCCGTAAGACAACTAGAAAGTTATATTTCTTTTCCAGTAGTATGGATGAACAGAAAAAAGAGATTGTTGAACCCCATGATGGTAAGTTCAGGGTCAGAAAAATCCCTTGAAGCCTCATGAATTGAGGCTGTCTTTGTTCCCCTGTCTCTGGGGAACTGTTGTCTTCAGGTTCCTCATAGAACTGTAAGGTGAGAAGCATAAATTTCAACAAGGGGTAATTGTTTGCCTGTTTTTTCCCCTCTAAGTCTGTTTCATATGTCCTCCTCTCTGCTGCTTGCTTGTAACAGTTGAATTTTTGTGAGATATTCACATGTTGCTATGTCATATGGCTTGGTCTGAAGTGTCTGCTCCTGTCCACTCAATGGTCCAGCTTTATCTCACCCCAGGCATGTAAATCTGGATCCTGCTTGCTTTCAGCTCCCTCTACAGTTTAACAGAAAGAGAAACTATCTGAGGGTTACAGGTTACCTGAGGCATAGCTGGAAGGTCCTGGTCCCTCTCAATTAACTGAATGAGGAACTCATCTTGTCTGTGCTGCTAACCTATACAGCTCAGTTCCCAGCTGAAATTTAGGGAAATCCTGAGGTAAGAGGTGTAAATGAGCAGGGAAGAGCTAAGAGAGTAAATTCTTTTGTCAAAGCAATGACAAGCACTGAAGAGAGACTGGAAAAGGGTTTGTGTCCTTACTTAGGGCTCAAAAAGAGGTACGACATTTTCAAATACCTTGGTTCGCTTGCTTCAAGATGGGAAGCAGAAAGGGGAGCCACCTGAGAACATGAGTGGAGGAAATGGATAATGCAGAAAAAGTATCAGGGTGTGGTATTCGGCTTCAGAGTCATTTGCGAGCCTTTAACTTACCCCAACAAGAGCATGAAGGGCGAGCAGTTACTCATGTTTGCAAGTTTCTCACAGACTATTAAAATGTCTGGTAGGGCTGCATTTCAAGCAAACAGGCTCTCTTTCCCATTACTGTGCCCAGTATTAACACTACCTTTTTGCACCTCTATCCTTTACTTTCTTGCATCCTACAGCTCACCAAATTAACAAGTGCTTTAGAGCAAGATAGACAAAAGGGCTTCTGGAATGCTTAGAGGTGCTATTTTATGAGGGGACATGTAAAAGTAAGGTCTTGGAACTTGCAGCCATTCACCTATGTTTTTATCAAGAAAATTAGTCTTCATGTTTCCTGGCTTCAGCTTGTGTGTGCCTTTCTTAATCCCCTCAGCAAGTCCTACAGATTTCCCACCCAGAACCAGTTTGCACTACCATTCTTTTCCATTAGACAGCTATCACATGGTTGTTTCAGTAGCAACACTCTTAAATCCAAGAGGAGACTGATTGTCAGAAATATTATGCATTTCTGACTTCTGATGATATGGAAATAAATTATGTTCTCTGCACAAACCGTCTTATTCTCTAATGTCTGGGCATTTCTCTTGCTTCCTTCACAAGGCTAGTCTTTTAAGATGAGCAGATCATGCAGTGGAATGCAATGAGGCTTAGTTTGCTTTCAGGTTTTTTCCCATTGTTGTGTTTGAGCTGCAATTTCTACTGCTTAGCTTTCAGAAGACCAAATAAACTGACTTATTTCACAACTCTATTTGCATGCCTTCCAGAGGTATCTCTTCCCTGTCGTCCACAAAAAAAAAGGCATGATACGAACTGAAGGTGGCAAATTTGTGATGGGGGGGAAAAAAAAAAGAAAGAAAGAAAAGAGATAGTCTTCTAAGCCAGTAGAGGGCATTTTTCCAGACAGGGGGACAAGGAGCTTTGTTGTGTCCCAGGGAGGAGAATTTTTTCTCCAACTATATTGGATTTTTTTCCTGTGGTTATAATGGAGGACTTCAATCTGTGGCACTTGTCATCCTTGCATCTTTCTTCAAGAATTAAACACGCTAAAAAGTATTACTTTAATTTTACTGCTACAATGTTGATCCAAGAGCTTGCTGGCAGCCCACCTTGCTGTTTCTGATGTTTCTGTGGTCGAAAGCAACAATCAACAACAGTCATGGTCAAGTGGGTCTCAGTATCCCAGGAGCCAGATTTCATTAAGGAGTGTCATGGCTCAGTGCATGGATGTCTCTCACCTCCTTTCTATTTGATGCAGAACACTCAAGAGAAACAGCCAACAAAGTAATCACCACCACAGTCTATTGGGAAGATAGGAATAATTATTTAAACTAGCCTTGTCTTACTCATTGGCATGCATCTAATTAACAAATTCCGTTTATTCCTGTAACTATTGTGCAACAATTAGTGGGTGTTAAATTGAGTTCTTCTGCCAGCAATTTCAATGGTGTAATTTTGCCAAGATGTCTCTGTTTTGCCTGCAGTGCCTGGTGGCACAGAGGATGGTCTGGAGGTGGTCAGAGCATTTTGACTAAATTTACTTTTGCTGAAAAGTGCCATTCCCTCAAAGCCTGGGGCATTTTTGGTGGGAGGATAAAGTGATTTCAAGCAAGTTTTTTCTCTGGTCAGATTCCTGAACCCTGAGGTCTGCTGGTCATTTCAGACAAGAGAGGAGGAGACATCTGAATAAAAGCAGAGAGTCCAAAATGGATGTTCTGACACAATTAAGCTTCACATGCATTTTGCATTTAAGAAAAAAAAAATGCTAATCCTGATCCAGGAAGCAAAACGTAAAATTGTTTCAAAACCTTGAAAAATTTTACAAGGTTCACTTAACTTCCTCTGGCAATGCAAGTGTGCCTGTCCTGGGGTGCAGAAACGTCCTCGGGCTGGGAGGAGGAGGAAGCCCCACTGAGAGCACATTGCTCTGCCTTACACCACACCCAGCACTAAATGGATGTCTTCTACAAGCAAACTCTGAAAAGCTGGATTATCATAAGATGTTGCTCCCTCTCTGCTATATTAAGTTTCCAGGAGACTGGTGGGGTGGCCTGGGCAGACATCTTTCTTCACTATGGTACCTAGATATGCTCTTGAAGTTGGAAGCAACACCACAGATCTAGAACAAGCTTATATACCAAAAAGGAGGCTGAAATGAGGCTTTTCCCCTGTGCTAGGCTTTGAATATCCTATTTACAATTTAGTATTCTGGCTTCCATTTCATTTGGAGGATCCCAGAAGCCAGGCGTGATTGTGACTATGTAAGCCTCATCCCAAAGCAAGGACTGAGCTGTGGCTACAGTTATTTTACTTCAGGAGGCCTCATAGGGTCTGCTAGAGACCTTTACCCAAGCTACATCTCAAGACCTTCCTTTGCAGCTGAGCTCTTGAATAGTGGGAGATTAAAAAAAACCAAATAAACGAACAAGCAAACAAACAAGAAACAAAGTCCTGGTGTCAGCTGTATTTTGCACAGATTCCACTGAGGTCCTGCCATTGGTAGGTTTCTGCCAGCATGAGGCTGTCATCTTCCACAATGCACACCTGATTCTGCCAGTGCTGAGCTTAGCCGTTCTTAGGCAGGACAAGTACAACATCATTATTGTGAAGTGTTTCCCTTTGTTCATAAGGTTCCATCTTGGCCTGGTTGAATCTATCCTGCTTTACATGGGTTCAGTCTTCTTTTATATTAATTATCACTAAGAGATCTTGTCTACCCCAAGGGCCTTACTTTTTGCAGTGTGAAATGGCCCTGTGACATATGTCAGCTATTTAGGAGGCTTGGTACTTTTCTCTTTGACCATCCTCACCCTTTTCCACTTGCTTTTTATGTCTCCCCTATAAATAAAAAGCTCCCTGAGATATCCAAAGCATTGCTTAAAAAAGAGGTGGGGGGAGCTTGCTGGGGGGGAATGGGACATTATAGAAAAGGCCAGGTGCTTGGCATGTCCCCAGCTTGTGAAGGTGGGAGCTGTCACGAGTCTGAAAAATATCAGTGTGGGAGTTATAAATAAAAGCTTTAAAGCCAGGGTTTTAGAAAGTCATCTTTAAATGCTGCATAATTTATAGTCTGCTGTAAAGACAAGAGTGTGTTAGCTCTGGAAGCCAAGCTAACCCATTCTTTGCTCCCTCTGTAGTCAGTTCTTATGCATGTGGTGAGGTATATGCTGAGCATCCAAAATTTGGGATTTTAAACATGACTGCCTCCTTCTGCAAGCTCACTTCGGTCACTATGACTGTGTTCCTTTCATCTCCTGCTATCTTAGTATGAACTGGAAATAAATATCATTGGCTTCATATTGAAAAAAAAATAGAGATGTAAGTAGGGATGCTGCATTCTAGTAGGGCAGTGCTGAGAGACAGCCAGAAAGAGAAATTCAGCAATAAACAAACAGTCTCACCCTATGGCTCTGTACAAGTGATTTACTCTCTCATTGACCCAACTTCTCTGTAAAGCAGGGAATATCCCAAAAGGCTGAGAAACTTCTTTACAATAGCAGCTACAAAATACTTCGCTCTTCTCTTGCAGAACAGAGCCATAAGAGAAGCAGGGGATAAGAGCCTGACCCAAGGAGGGCTGGAATAGCTGCCAAGCTGGCATTTACAGCAATCATTTCATCCAGCCCTGGAAATGCAGCTACCTCTAGCATGTAACATAGCAGATGTGCTATCACCATCCAACAATAATAAATAATGGGAAGCAGAACAGGCTTGTCAAGGCAGCTGAGTCTCCTGAGAGGATCTAGCCCACCATATTATCATTGCTCCCCCTTTTTCCCAGCTGGAAACAAATCTGAACATTATGAGAAATAAAATAAAATAAAATAAATATATGGTGTCAGATCTTTAGTATTAGTGGCAAATAGCTATGGTCTAATGCCTCCCTGAAAGATGGTCCAGTGTATGCTCTGCTGCCTGTTTCACTGCCTTGGGGTTTGCTTCTGTGGTGATGCAGGTGGACCAGTGCCATCTCTCTGGTCTCTCTCACCATAGTTCTCCCAAGATATATGCATCCAAGCCTCAGCTTGTTTCGAGCCTGCTGAACTGGTGAGATTTAACAGGATCTTGCTGCCCAAAGTACCATTTCTTGAGGCTATATATTTAAGCAGAAACATTAAGCATCCTGCTCTTTAAATCATTTCTAATCCATTTATTTAAACTTCAGAGTCGTTTTAAAGCACAAGAATGAAAGGCGAGAGCAATTTAGAGTTTTCCAGCCCAGCTCTGAGATCTGACCTCTGCACATATCCTGGCTGCCTTTAAAAGTGCACCAGCATAAAAGCACAGTTTGTGACAAAGCATCTGGAAGGATTAAAAACTTTATGGGATGGAATATGCTCCTGTCAAGGACCTCTTGCCTCTCTCAACTCAGTTGCCAAAAAAAGATCTTTCCTCAGGGGGCTTCTAACCTGCCTGAGGGATTTAGAAAAGAATTGCTGAGAGAGTATATAGCAATTTGATTAAGGGATAAATGTGAGAGGCAGACAGAGGGGGGTAAGTGGTAGAAAGGAGAAACAAGAAGGATTTCAAGTCCCAGTGAGAGCTGTTCATATTGCCTACTTCCTTATGCCTCCTCCATGGACAGTGCTTGGGAAATGGTTACCTGATCCTTCCCACCTTTGTTTACAAAGGCAATCTGGGTCAATTAATCCCTGCTTCATTTCTTCTCATTCTGTCTGGATTGCCTCTATGAAGTAAGTGGTAACCAATCTCCCAGCTCATGGAGTCAGTCTGTCTTCTTATTTTGTTATTCATTAAAACAGACACCTTAGAAAGGCCGGAAAATATTACCAAAGATGAGGAGACTTGATCTTCAGAATAAGGAACCAGTATTTCAGCCTTGGAGGTGACGTGAATCTGGAACATGAGACAGAGCTGGGTAAGAAAACAGGCCCTTCAGCCGAGAAGCAAGCAGTCTCTGGACACACTGCTATTTTCTTGGTTTGTCTGAGGTTTTTGTTGTTGGGGTTGTGGGATTTTCTTCTTTTTCTTTTAACTTTCTTCTCCCTCACCCCTTCACCCCAAATTGGCCTGACATTAGAAACTGATGTGAAATGAAGAAGCTGCTTGCTAGGATTATTTCTTCGCTCTTCATGATCCCTCCTGCATGCCAACTCTCCCACTGTGTTATTGCAAATGTATTTCTTTCCACTACCATGCTAGAGTGCTGTACTGATGATTCAGACCAAAAAAAAAAAAGACCAAAAAAAAAAAAACAAAAAAAAACCAAAAAAAAAAAAACCAAAAAAAAAAAAACCAAAAAAAAAAAAACCAAAAAAACCCAACAAAACAAAACAGAAAAGAAGAAACACTGGACAAACAAACTGTTCGTGTATTACTACTGATGCCTAGTTTCCCACTGATTCGTGCTTGTGATTAATGAAGACCTCTGTTTGAAACTTTTCCTGTTCTCAGGACTCTAATTTAAACACATGAACTTGTGCTACCACTTATCTCTCTGTATCAATCTCTGGATACTTATTTTTGCTTTATTCTAAGAAAAATCTCTAAGAACTCCATCACTTGGTCAACAGGTTTGACAGTTGCTTGGAGGAGAACAGATGGGTACATACAAATAGAGATAATACAATTGTTCAAGCCTAGTTTCCTTAGGAAACCAAGTGAAGAAGATCCTTTCCAAGAAGGATGAGTCCTCCCAAGAAATGTTATTATCTCATAGCCAAACAAGCTGCAAGATTTGGGGTTCTAGTGTTCTGAGCTAAGAGGCATCCAGTTGATACATATGGACAGGCAGGGGAGTTCAGCTGAACAATCAGATAATATTGAGTTTAGTCAGCTCAAGCAACGCCTACAGGCACTTAAACTGCTTTTTCTCCTATGGCGATACTGCTTCCCAACTAGTGAAGCCTGGAAGACATCTACCTTACATCTCTGCAGGAGTCAGAAATCTTTAGGTCAGCTAGTTTGGGCTGGAAGTCAACTGGAAGTAGGGAGGACATTTCATTCCATTGGATGGGTGCCCCAGTTCAGCTTACTTGTGCTGAGTTGCATTTTGGAGAGGTCATCCCTACTGTGATCTGGTGGTGGCTGAAGCTTTGAAGTCACATCTCAATTAGCTTTATTCCTGAGGAGAATAATATCAGTATGATGTAAGGAGTTTCAGTTGGGAGCTCAGGCTGTAAAAGCAGACCAGAAAGTTTGATGAATATCCTGCAAAGCAGGATTCCAGTAAGAATGATTCTGTTTCTAGTCTGGTCAACTTCAGCTGCAGTCCTGCCTTTAGCTGTAAGGCAGTTTTATGCTCAGAGAAATAGGATCTTGTTGCCATTCACTGACAACTGTGCTCAATAAGGTGCCCCCTCTGAGTTCAACAATTAAACCAAAGAAGGTAGAAGTGTTGAACTGCTGTAAGGATGTAAAGCTAGCACAAGGAGCAAGAAAGTCAATGACCAAGAAAATATGCTTTATGGTGACAACTGCTTCACTGAACAGTCTCCTCAAAGACACAAACAAGACACAAACAAGACAACTTATGTCAAACTGGTTCTTTCTATTCCATAATGCCACTGCTGACAGTGGCTAGTAGCAGATACCAAAGCAAAAGGTTATCAACAGGGTGAACAGGGAGTGTTTAATCCTCCCACAACTCTGCAGCTTCAGGACTTCCAGAGACGGAGATGAGGACTTTCTGCTTAAGTAGCTGTCAGTACTTTTTTTTCTGGCTGCCCTTTATCTTTGAGATTCTGACTTAGCACAGTTAGGGACCTCTGCAATGATGAACTGTCTTATGAATATTACCTTATATCAAAAAGCATCAATTTCAAGCTCTGTGGTTGTATCTCACATGGAATATATTTGTCTACAAATTAACTACATTAATCCCTCCCTTTCTATTATATCTATCATGTCCATCACTGACAAATGTCATCATCACTAGCCAGCAAACAATAAAATACCAAAAACTTGTAGGATACTAAAGGCATAGATATACATTTCCTCTTCCCTACAATTTGGCTCCATTCCCACCCTTTTCCCTGGTTTATGCTACTACTGGGTGGAAAACCTTTTGGAACACCTAACATTACCCCTCCACTTATTTCAGTTATAAGACTAAGTCCCCTGAAAATAACTGTCCAGGAGACATTAACATTTCTTTTTAGGAGGGAAGAGTAAAACGGAACTTTATCAGTTATATAACTCTTGGTATAACTCCCAAGTCTTAGAATCAGGCCTGAGCATAACACAGCTTTTGCCAATGGTTTGTTTCAGGCAGTGGGTTTTGGTAGGGACCCTTTCATCTTGACACTTACACTCAACACAAACTTATCTGCTTCTTCCCTTAGATTTCTCTTCTTAGAATAGAAAGACAGAGGGAATTTTCCTTCAGCACTGTAAGTAGCAACCTAAAGGAAGGTCATTACTTACTGGTGCTTAAGGAAATTGCATCACAGTACAGAGCCAGTGCAGGTGTAATTTTAAACAGCTATAGAAAATATTCCCTTGTGAAGAATTCCCAGGGCACCACCTTCATTTGTCAGTTCCCAAGCTTACCTGGAATACAGGTAAGTAAATCAAGGAAGGATCACTTACGAGTAAAGCCTTCCTCAACATTTCCTCTTCCTCCCATGGCCAACTCATTCCCATTGGACATGTTCACTCACTTAGCCAACTTGTCTCTATTGTCTGCCTATTGTTTAGCTAATTCACTGATGGAAAATAGGCGGTATCAGATGCTGTTCAACTGAAACTTGAAACCAAGAGTAAGTGCAAGAGGGATATAGTATGTCTTTGCAACTTACAGACACAAATCTCTCTCACTTCCTTTCTCTCCTGGTCACTCTTGCCTTGCTGAGAACTTGCAGTGTTAACTGTTCATGCCCAAGACACATTTAGCCCTTGAAACAAATAATTTAACAAGGACTTTGTGTGGCAAGACAGAGGAGAAAGACCCTCAGAGACAACAGGATATAAGATTATGAATTATTCTAATATGAGGTCACACACTGTCACGTTCTTCATGCTGGGCTTTCCCAGACCCACCATACATCTCTGCCTTACACAAATATATTGATTTGTCCACTGTAAGTTTTTGGTTATCCCAGCCTTATATGGTTTGATATTGCTTGATACTTGGTAATCCAATCCAAGCCTGAAGTAGACACAGATGGGTTTCCCTGACCTCTCCTGCGGTCCTAGTCAAATTATCTAATTAGCCACCAGCAACATGTGGTTCCCACCCTCATTTTCTATGGGTCCTTGAAAAATTTCACTTAATAGATACTCAGTCCTTGGGGTCTCTCAAACCCTGACTGGATAAAGCTGAGCTGATTTTTTGTTGTTGTTGTTGTGTACTTGTGCTTTCTTTTCCTATAGAAAAATGTTGAGATTTCACCAAACAATGAAAATGTTTCATCAAGAGCCCTTCATTTCAGTTCAGAAATGGTCCCCCATGGGAGCCGTATCTGGTAAGCTTTGTGTCCCTGTCCTCCTCTGCAAGCTGACATTACTGACTTGCCTACATCTCTCATAGTGCAGCATGGTTCCCTCTCTTGCTGAGACAATGCCATGTACCATGGAAGACATATCAACATGGTGCTTTGTGAGAAACACATTTCACATGGCAAGCCCAGCTGCCAGAGCAGGATGAGGTCACAACACTGTGCAGTCACAGCCTCTAGGAGACACTGTCTGAAAATTTCCCAGCTGAATCTCCAAGCCTCCTGCCACGCTCTGAGGCCTTGTTGAAAGATCGGTCATAACTTACACCAAACACTTTTGCTCTGATTGAAAGGCAAATTTTCCACTGAAAAATATTCTGATGGAAAATTTCAAGCAGCCCAGAGGCAGTTCTTTCCAATGCCCTTTTCATTCTAATTTACCAACTTAATCTCAGTTTCATTGGATTTCTTCTCTGTTGTGCCTGCTTAATCTCTGATAATGGAGGGAAAGGTCCCTTTCTCATGAATGTGAGATCAGGGAAAGCTGACACGCGTTACTAACAGCATATGGAAGTGTTTGTATCTTTCTGAACAGACAGATTTACAAGGTGAACTCTCCTAAGTCCCCGAAGAGAGGAAGATATTCCCTGTCTTTTGTATGTATTAACAATGAAACATAAACCCTTTCAGATCTAAATCCAGACAAAAAGATCATCCCTTCTTTTTATATTTCTTTACAAATGGCTTTGAACCACAGTATCTCACTAAACTTGATTTTTTTCTTTCTTTTTAACTCACTTCAGGCCGGTGAAATGTGCCAAACTTTCTAAGCTAGAAATCTCAGTCACTTTTTTTCCCTTTTCTTAAGATAGAAGCAACAGAGAAGTCCCGTACTGTAGATTAATACCTCCAGTGGACTGGATGTCTTAGGTGCTTTCAAAGAGCTTACTTTTACAACCAACAAGTACCTTACTACCTTAGTGAGGTAGTAATCCTGTCCACCTAGGCTACTAAGACCTTCCTTCTTCCCAGACTATGAAACAACAGCTTCTACTCACTCTCCAGTGTTTCTAAGAAGGATGAAAGGGGTGACTGAGAGCTTAAGAACCATGTATTCTTTAGCATGGCATTTAGCTATGTGGCATGCCACAAACTTTTCTTTAGTTATGCACTTTTTTCTCTTTTTCTTCCTTAAGCCCCTAAGTTACGTATATTCTTTTATCTGAAGTGATGCTGCAGCAGCTGCTAATTGCCTAATGGCATTTTTTCTGGAGATGCCCTCCAGATCAGTTGCATTTCAACCTGGAAAGGGGTCAGGGCGTATGTTTATATATTTGCAGGTGGGAAAATGGAGTAGACAGCGTATTCTGTTCCAGGCTAGTTGCACAGTTTATCTCCAGATCCCAGGTTCCCCCATTAAAACCTACCCTCTGCCCCAGGGAACAGCCTGGCAAGCTCTTCTGACCCAACAGCACTGGCAGCTGTTTGGCAGCTTCTGAAGTGGATCCAATCTGGTATGAGTTTGCTACACTTTCATTTTGTCTAAAACTTCTAAACAAATAACTGAGTCCAGAATCCCAAGCTGTGTTTCACACTGGAATTGTTTCAATGTCTGAGAATTGCTTCTGCTGTAGAGAAGATACAGAGTGTTGTTAACTGTTTAAATGGTCAGTGAAGAAAAGAAGGTAGCTCCACGTTTATGCGCCAAACACTTGCTTTCAGGTCTTCCTGATGAATGTCATGTGGTTAGAAAAGCTGGGGAAACCAAGGGAGCCTGGAGGTGTTTGTCTCTCTGAGTCAGTGCCCTCAGAATTCTTGGACTAGCATTGTTCTGTTAATTTTCCATCTCTTCCACAAATCTGCTTTTAGTATTAGACCTCTTAATTGGAAACACTATACCTTTACTCTTCCAGTACAGTTCCACTGAATAACTGAGAGTCCCATTGCACAGCCTTGTAGATGATCAACACAAATTGGGAGTTATCTAGGTTTTCAGATGGACAGAACTCATGTTTAACATCACTGATCTTGAGCAGCAGAAAGAACTCAGCAGTGTTCAAGATCACATTGCTTAGTGATGTACCTAGTTGTCTTTCTGTACCTGACATTTCTGTATAAACTAGGGCAAAAGAGTAAATCAAATAACAACTGATGCAAACTTTCACTTAAAGCTGGAAAACACTGGGGTGAATGTGGCTGTGGAAGGGTTAGTGCAGTGCTTTAAACAAGAAAATTTAGGAAAGAAGAAATTCTTATATTCTATCCAGTGGTCTCTAGAACTTTTGATGCCCTTTGCAACAGCTTCAGAGTATCCACATGATTTGATTTCATGGATTAGCTGGGTTATATTACTACATACATATGAATGGATACTCTCAAAACTTTTCCAAGAAAATATGGTTGCCTTATTTTACAGCTGGAGCTTGGGAAAGGGAAGAGACTGGGCATCCTGCCCTAATCCACCTAAGAAATCAGCAATAACATCAGACATGGAATCCCTGCCCCTGGTTTATTCCCTCTACTGCTCCTCCAGACACATCTCTCCTTAACAGAATACTCCTTTCTAAAACCTAATTAAAAGAAAGAAGGTTAATTTTCTTTTAATTGCAATTTCTCTTTAGAATTTCTTTTACCTCTCAATGAGAAATCCTAACTGGATAGTTAAACAACAAATCCACCCAGATTTCTGCTTTATTAATTAACATACGTTTTGATCACAGAACCAATCACAGTTCATTTCATCTCCCATTCTTTCCTTATGTTACTCCAGTGCAGCAACAGAAGGGCCAAAGCCACACAATTCCCTGAAGAAGCGATGTCAGTTCAAGATGCGTGTATCTTTAAACCAAAATTTGCCCAAATACAGGAGGATGACAAATCAACTCAATGCAGCATCTTTACTCTTCCTGCCAGATTAAGTATTATTCAACTTTCCAGCTGCTCTGACTCAGGTCAATGATTTGCCAAAGGTCAAAAGCTGAGTCAGGAGTTTGAAAAACCCACAATTCTGCTGGTTTCTAGCTCAGCTTACACCATGCAAGCTCTCTAGCCCAAACCCCTTCTCACTGCCATCAATCTCTCCTATCCCAGAACAAATGGTTTTCTTTTTGGAAGAGGTAATAACCCTTTCAAGCCCCTAACTGAGCAGTATAGGCACAGCTGCACTGGAACACACCTGTACTTTTTCTAGCCAAGCACCTTGTGAGTATCTTGAGGGTGATGGATGTCAGGCAAATTCAGAAGAAAAAAATTATCTTAACCAGGTCATTTTCAAGTCACCTAATCCCTAAACCATAACCAGTTTCATTCTCCTTTCATTCACAGCTAATCCCATAATGCTGCCCTAACCAGGCTACATCCAGCCCCCAGAAATTCCTTCTGGCTCAGAATCACACTACTTTTCTGAAGACAGCGCTGGCAGGCAGAGGCCTGAGTTGTGTTTACCTCCTTTTTTGGGCATACCCCTCTCCCTCCATCCTTGCTGGAGCTGTGCCCTAATCACAGTGCAGGGCAACCTGCAGCTCCATCACAGTTCTGGTTTGAGCTGCATTCCCATCTGGTGGTGGGATGGCACTGGCTCACAGCCCAAGGATTGACAGAATTGGGATGGGACTCATCTGACACAGTGCTGACAGCCCCATCTCAATTAATAATGTTAAGCATTCTCTACAGCCCATTGGGATGTAATCAGTGGAAACATGGATCACAGCATCCAAAAGTAAGTGTCTACATTCATACAGATTAATTGTATCCATAAGTGACCATTTCTCCTCCCTAAATCTGGATGGAGAGACTAGTTTGGATGGCAACCTCAACATCACAGACTGCTAAAATCAAGTTGGATAAGTCCTTTATTGCATTCCATTGAGCAAAGGGATGGACAGATTTGTTTCACCATGCAAAACCTTCTTCTTCCTCAACTTTCCCTGTATTTACCTCTTCATTGCATCAGAGCAAAGAAAACTCTAAGATTTTCTCTATCACATGCTTTCCAAAGAGCTTAGTCAATACTTACAGCTCTCATCTTACAGCTGCTATCATATTTTTTTTCACAGAACAACTACCATATCATCTTAATGTTCTTCACTTAGAAGACTGTTATTCCAGAACCTGTGTAAGCCATCTCAAGTTCAGAGGTGGGGCCACCCCTCTCAGCAACAGACTTGCATTAGATTGGGTTGTCCCATACACAAACCACACCTATGTAATCTTGGATTCACTCACAGTTTCACTGAAGCCTTTGGTAGAAGGAGGAAGGTATACTTATGGAAGCCCCAGCCAAACTCAAAGCTGTATTATGGTGATGATTCAGCAGGAGGCATCAGGAGTCTTTGCTCCCTAATTGCTATCATTTGATTTTGAAACAACATTTTGATAGGGAAGCATGACATAAAAGGAAGGAAAACAAACAACCCACGTGGTATAAATTGTTTGGTTTGTGTTGTGCCAAATCATTGGAGAATGATTTGCTTTGGATTTGATTTGGGGAGCTTTTGCATTTCTTAAACAAAGACATATAATCATTACTCCTCAGTAGGTACATTTGCACTGACTGACATCTTTGCAAAGTCTTTGGGATGATTAGATCAGAGAATGATTCCTCTCAAGCAAAGAATTTCATAAAGGAAGATATTTCAACATAGTCAAAATTATATCTTTCCTACTTCTGTGTTTCTTTTCCCTATAAAGCACTCAGAATATCTGACAAAGTATATCAAGAGAATTATTGGCAGTGGAGAGTCTTAGTGGGGAAACTGAGGCACAAGCTTATGAGGGCATGTTCTACCCTGCAGGTTGGTTTCAGATCTGAGAAGAGAGTCCAACTCCTCCCACCCTTATGGATAGTGATAGCCAATGTTTCCTCAGAGTTTCCTCCATGGCACGCCTCCAAACGGAGTCCTCATAGCAAAGCTGGACTCATATCCCAAAATAAGTGCTGATACCCTCAATGGAATCTGTAATTATTCTCTTTGCTGCCTGGCTGCCCTCTCCTCTGTCTTCCCTCTGGGCCTGGACACCTGTGTTGCATTGTGATTTCCTCCTCATTTATGGCAAACAAGTCTGGATTCTTCCACTGTATATTTTTAAGACATTTTTAAATAATCTATTTTCTTTTTCTTTCTTTTCTTGCCTTGGTCTGTGTTTTTAATTGGATCCACTGCTGTTCTTCCCCTGCTTGCTAATGTATTTCTTTGGGGAACCACAAGTTTTTAACAGCCCTGCAAATACTCACTCCTCTTTGCCAAGCCAAGTCCGTTTCTTGGAGATAACCTGGCGCTGACTTACTTGTCAATTATACAACAAATACTCTGCTTTCAGATCAGCCTACTACTGTTCAAATCCATACCACTCAGCCATCTTTTGTACACCTGCAGGAGAGCGGATGAAAGTCACACGTGGCTGCTGGTTTCTTCATGAAGGCTAGGTGCTTCCCCTGAGGGAAATCACCCACCTGTCCCAACAGTTCTGACACTCAGAGATGCCTCTCATCAGTGCTTGGCTCTCCTTTCAGCACCCCCTGCAATGCCTCTTCTGCAGCACCTCAAGCCTGAGCTGGTGTCAAGAATTTCATCCTTTTCAGTTTCCCTCCGGTACTGTTTGCTTCAAGGAACATTCCTGTGGCTCCTGCCAGGCTCCTTTCCGGGGAAAAGATTCAGGTGGCTTTATTCCCTTTGTCTTTGCCAAACGTTTACATTCCTGCTGGTGCCACAGGATAGCAGTGTTGTAGGCAGAAGCACTGGCAGGAGAGCCTGGCCTCGGATCCCTGGCCTGAGTCACATGGCACAGGGCATGGAGCAACTGAGAAAGAACCAATTTACACGGCTTCCTCTAGGAAATCCATCAAGCACATTTTATACTGATGACTGCCTGCTAATTAACAACACCACCCAGCCCAAAGGTAGAGGATTCTTTGACTCATTAACAATTGTAGTGATTAACTAGATTCCCTATCTATCTTCTCGTCAGAGCTTTGGGATCTTTCCTTCACTTCTAATTGCAGTGAAGGCACTCGAGGAAAAATCTGTTGGCTCTCTCTTTGTTGTTCCAAGAAAGGGTTGCTGGAGCAGCACAAGCAGCACCTTCTACCTCATTCCCCTGCTCATCATGCCTCCTTTGGATAACTTAATTGTCCTACCACAGGAACAGATGTGCAAACATGTGGTGCTGAGGGGCATGGTTTGGTGATTGATAGGAATGGTTAGACTCAATGATCTTATGGGTCTTTTCCAACCTGGTGATTCTGTGACTCTCTGAAATTTCTGTCCAGATTCCCTAGATGGTTTTGGTCTGGGGAGCTGCAAAGTCTTACAGAGTTTTACAGAGCTAGGAAACAGAGATCCAAGCTGGACATCTTTGAAGTTTCAAGAGCAGGTTTAATTGTTTCATGCAAATTTATGAACTAATCCACTGCCACAGGTACAGTGACTTAAGGCAGAAAAAAAAAATCACAGGTAATATATGTGATCAGTAGCCTCAGGAGCTTTCTATCCATTGCAACCAGTTATGCAAGGAGCACTTCCAGGGCTCCGTAACCATGCCTTGCCTGTCAGATCAAGAAAGAGTTGTTGCTATGACACCACAAACCATATCTCAGGCTGAGACGTGCCAGAATGTCAAACAGATGTGGCAGCACAAACAAGAAGCCCCCCTGAGAGTGTGCCAGGAGGCTCAGACAATGCAACAGCATCCAAACATGGTTAGCAGTCTTTCAGAGCCAACCCAGCAATAATGGCCCATACATGTACTTTCTGGCCTGCCTGGCAGCCAAGCTCAGTGCAACTCAGCAAACAGTGGTACTGGAAAGCTTTGAAAGAAAGTTGCTGAGTCGGGAACTCTGCTGAAATAGCACCTGCCTTTTTTTTTTTTTTTAATCCGCCTGCTCTCTTTTTTCCTCTCTCTTTTTTTTCTTCTTCTTCCCTTTTTTCCTTTTAGGGCCACGTTAATAGCTTTTTTTTGCTGCTTGGAAAAGCTAGCCCCAGGTCTGTTTGGCATTTGCTCTTGGCCTGAGCCTTCACATGAAGATCCTCTGTAAATAGGCTAATGTTGGTTTCATTTCCACTCTGAAAGCAAGAAGAGATCCTTCTGTTTCACTAATGCTTTCTTCTCCAGCTGTAACAGAGAGGTCTGGAGCAGAGCAGGAGGGGGGTTTTGGCTGGAAACAACACCAGCCAGATTGAAGAGGTTCTGCGGGAACAGGTTGACTTTGTCAAACTGTTTGCCTGAAAGCAAGGTTTCCCAGGGAAATGTGCCAGCTCATCTTTCACGTCAAAAGGTCAGAAACCCACTTCCAGCAAATTTGGACATTTTGAAGTTTCATTGAGAGGTGGAATGAATTATTATTATTATTAGAAGTGGGTTTTTCAAAAAGAGAGAATATCTCTCCTTAGCCTAACTCAGAGAGTTAACAAAACAGATGCAATTTCAGGCTCACTAGCCCTTCTTCAGAAATGAAACTGGAGTGCACCATCTTCAGCTGCACACAGGTGGGAAACACTTGTTCTTGGTTTAAAGTCTCTGTGTCAGCTGTTTAGACAATCTGAGGAAAGAGCAATCAGCCTCTAGGGGATTAGGGGAAGAGATATTAGTAAAGAAAGAGAGGTCAGGGTAATCGTGTGAGACAAAGAGAGGTACAGGTAGCTGAAGCTGTGTCTCTGTTTAATACATGCTTTTTATCTCCAGTTTTAGTATCCAATTTTTTTGCATTTTTTAATTTATTTTTTTTTTTTGCTCCTGCAGAAATTCTGGAACATTCCCAGGTGCAGAAATCATGGGCTTTATCTCCTATCCTACATTAGGATTAAAGATCAACAAGTCTGCTGCTCTGGGAGAAGGCAGGAAAATGCTGGCATAAGAACAGACAGTAGAAATTTTTTTTTCCTCCTTTTTTTGGAGGCTAGGGAAGCCTGTATGTTCCCCAGAAGAGGTGTTAAAGCATCTAGAGCTACCCTCAGTTTAATTCCAGCTGCTGTTTGCTGTCAGTAGTTGCATTAAACTGAACTAGCTGGTACATGGAAATCTCCTGAGCCTGAGTCTTCTCCATCTCCAGCCTTTCTCTTACCTCCTATGGATATCTGGTAGCAGGACCAGGACGAATTTAGCTCTGTCGAAACATCATTTGAGCAACTTGTGTGACAAAGTGAAAAACAGCTGTTCCCTTGGATGGTTTAGTTCTGCTATTGGTAGTGCACAGAGGAAAGGGGCATTTGCATTTGAATTTAGAGGGAGTTGAACACCTGGAGAGAGCGGGAAAAGAAACACCTTCTTTGCTGTCAAGCATTTGGGTGTCCTGTAACTCTGGACACTGAGCTCCCTCTTGAATTCCCAGGAGTAGATGGGCTAATAAAATTGCTAGATCTCTGCTTATGTTATTGAGAGAGACTTCATGAGAACAGATCATGGATTACAGACCTGTTCTCTGCATTTTTGCAGGTGTGTCAGCAGCTAAGGACATGACAAAGGAGGAAGGAAAGGTGCACGGCTGTGGGAGACCAACTCCCAAACAGGAGGGTTGGTCTGGGGAAGCTTGAAGGAGCTGCTTGGAAGCATAGTGAATTTTTTCACATTATGTGAAAATGAGAAGTTTCCACGAGAAGTTCCCTTGCCACTGAATGCTGAGGATGCTAGAAGCAGCAAAGAGGAGGATTCACCATGGATGGTATCTATTAAACACAGTGGTCTACAGGGTAGCCTCAGTAAGTCCTTTAAGGAACTGGTTCATAGGAGTTGGGAGGTCCCAGCTAGAGAATGGATAGGGCTGCAACTTTCTTATGCTCTTTGCCCAGGCAATTTGACATTGACCATAGTAGAAGAACCTACTCTTGGGAAGCATAATGTTTGCCAGTGGGTGAATCTGAACCTTTTCAGGAACAAACTCATCAAAATTAGAACTAAAATACAGGAGAAACTCATGCTGGACCTCTCCAGTGCCATTTGACCCTTCTGAGTTCATGCAGCAGAGAGATTTCACTAGTAAAAACAGGTGACAGTGACTGACTAGTCTCACAAAGAGCTGTCCAAAATTCTTTCCTAGGGAATAAATATCATGTTTACTAGCGCTGTCAGCACCCAATGCCCAGCTCTGCACACCTGCAGATGACTTCCTCCTGAACTTGATTCCAGTCTCTCTCTCTTTCTTTAGCTAGAAAAGGTAGAAAGGGTGTAATTTTATTTATTTATTTCTCTATCTATTTATTTGACTCTCTGCACGTAAATCAATTCCTCCTTTGCCATACTGGCAGGGTTTCAGTGAGTGGGATGTTGCGTGGGAGCAGAGACTCCTGACTGGTTGCACACAACTCCCTGCCTCCTTCCTGGCACGAAAAAACGGTTTCCCAGCACTGGGTTTCCATATTGCTCTGCTGGAAGAAACAGAGCCAGGCATGCTCTCTCTGGGCCTGATCTTATCTAAAAACGCTCCCATCACTGTATTGCGTAGGTATGAGATGGCTGCGGAGAACCCTATTTTGGCAGTCTTCAGCAAGCTGTATGGGAGCTCTAATTTTCACATACCCTGCAGCACATTTTGGATCTCAAACTTTTTTTTTCTCCCTTTGATCTAAAAGAGACAGAGCTTCTTCCATTTTTCCATTGTTAAGTTTCAGGCCTTGGAGTATTTATGATCATTGAGTCATGATCATACAGAATCTGATTCAAAGTCAAAGAGACTTCTATCTGCCCTCTGAAAGAAATGAGTTTCCAACCTGAACCTGACCCAGGAGAGAGAGGAAAACTGACACAATCAGTATCAGGACAGAATGTGAAATTGCCTAGCAGCAAAGAAGATAATTTTTGTGAGAATAATCTGTTGGTATCTAACCCAAACTGGCAATTAGTCAACAGAGACTCATGGTGGACCAGAGCCACAGAGTCTGGACTCTGAGCTGGATCAGAATTGACCTCTTCCTTTACCAAAGGGAAACCACTGATATTTCTAACTCTGGGCTCCCACTGGCAATGGGTCTGAGTCAGTTTTGCAGCAGTATTCAATGTGGGAAACCTTCCTTTGAGATCAAGTAATTAGGACATGCTGGTTAAAATAGATTTACTCTGCTGTCTTTTGCCTCCTTATGGCAAGGGGCAGGTGTCAGCAGCGTCACTCAGGAAAACCAGAGGTCTGGGAGAAACAGAAGAGTGGAAAGAAGCTGCCTGAGACACGTGTCCTCCTTTTATCCTTACCTTCATTCAGATTTCTTCTGTTTCCTTCTGCTGCTGCATGTCTTCCTCATCCTCAGGCTACGTCAGTAAACCCACCATTGGCTTAGCAGCCTGGAGAGGAACTCATGGGGCACACATCAGCAGGTCTTTCTGATCAGCTGGAGTAAGTATGGTAGGATTTTCCTCAGATCCTTCTATATGCTGCTTTAGAGCAGCTGATTGAAATACCAGAACTGTAGACATCCAGCAAAGCAGTGCTGGCACAGCCAGGCAACCACTGGTCTTTTTGGAATAATGGTCTTGTGGCTTAGCTGAAGCAATGACAGGTTTTCACCATGATCCTGCCTCTTCCTAGCAAACCTGCCTTCTGAATAGTAAATTGGCAGACACAGCAGGTTGGCTGGACACCAGGCCTTCCTGGATCCCTTCCCTGACTTCTCATCATGCGTGTTTTAAATTACTGTTTAAATCAAGGATGTCGGTGATTCAGGCCAAAGAGTTTTGCTGAGAGGTAATCTCATACTTTTTCTCTGGCATCCTTCCTTGTGCTGATCCTAGCACTGAAAGCCTGGGGATCACGAGGGGGCTGGAGGGGCTGCCTTTCCTAGCTGCAAGGAGCACGGTCCGCTTCTTTAGAGAACAAGAACATTTCATCTAACATTTCCTGCTATAGGAAGGACATGGGACAAAAATGATACGCAGATCTCTCCTGGGCTTCAACGCGTTGCAAGCTTTTAGCCTTGCTTGTGTTTTTTTGTTGTTGGTTTTGCATTTTTTTACCTGTTCTTTTGCAAAAGAGTCACATTTGTTCCAGGGGCTTGGGAAGTGTTAGGGGCAGGTGTAGACAACAGTCTGAATGCTGTATGGACCATTACAAGAGCAAATTCAGTTTTGCAGGGTTCAACTTAAGTGACCTGGCTGCTCTGGTGTTCCTTTCTCTGGGTACAAGGTCACCTCCTGTGGACGTGAGATGCATTTATGCCCCACCAGCAGTCTCTGTGTGAACAGAAGGATACTTTCAGAGTCACTGCACACTAGAAGTGTTTCAGAGAACTGCCCAGCTCCTCTGAACTTGGACTATAAGACCTCAAAATGGGGAGAAGAGCACCTGCTATCAGACTCTGCAAGGAGAGGGGAAGCTCCTCTCTAAGCATAGTGGGTATTATTATGCCTTCCCTTCCCTGTGACAACGTATCATGCTAGTGACACTACCTATACCATTGCTGATGTCTGAATGCACAGGAATAGCTTCTCCTGTTTTGGAACGTATTTTCGGTAATAATCTGCAGTACTGGATTCCCTAGGTTGGACAGAAAGGGAAATGCACTTCCCTCTCACCTCTAATTGCATTACACCTCCTCCTTGTTTCTTGGCCACAGCAATGTTAATAAGATGCCTCTGGTGAGATGGCTGGCATGGTGGATTGGTATTGCACTCTGCTCCAAGTCCAAGTAGAGCTAGCTGAGCAGGACCCGGGGGCTTTAATCAAGGTGTATATTTGCCTTTAGTCTGCTACAGAAATTTAAAGCATCTAAACCAGATACTTGCTTTGACACAGCTTTGCCTTGTCTTCAGTTTTGCCCAAGAAGCTCTATATAGGGCCTTTTTTTGCTTTACCTTCAGCTTGCTCTTACCTTTTTACTAGAACCTCTCAAGCTCCTTCTCTTGTCTTTCTCTTCTTCCATGTCTCTGTATCTCAGCCTCTTCTGTTAAGCCAGAATTTTGCTAGACCTAATAGGCCTTTTTATAAAAGTCCAATAAAATATGATCGTGGCTTTATAAAATGCATGAACATGAAAAAGTCAAAGTTGTAAATGAGACTCCAGTTGAAAAAATCTCAGCACACAGACTAATGCTTCCAGGCAAGAGTGAGGCTCCTGGAATAAGTCTGAAGGGCACAAACCCCTTTTATTTCCACCCCTGGCAAAATCTTCAATCTCGGTACCTCAGTAGTGATCTCTGGATCCACAGGGGATGTTTCCCCCAACACCAGACTTGGCTACAGTGCATTTGTGCTTCTCCAGACTTCTATCCTCACCAACCCCTGCCAGGGATTTGTATCCAGATCAGTCTTTTCTGGCGGTCTTTTTTTTTTTTTTCTGTCCTAAGGCCTGAACAGCTGCATCTCATTCTAAGAAGCAAAGAAGTCCCCAGTGAGGGGGAAGAATTTCTCCTCATTGTCATCTAACCTACTGTTGTCTTTTGACACCTTATTACTTCTCTTCTGCTCTCTAAATGCTGAATCTAAGTGGACCTGGATCTGGACCTGGACGTGGCCCTGTACTGCCAGTCATGTCCCATCTTTACACTGTTTTAGAGGCTGGACAACATCCAGCTTTAAAAAAATAATAATGGAAATACAGACATCAGTATAATTCTCAGTTTGCTTCCCCTCCCCCCCAAAAAAAAAATTACAAATGCAGTAATGTACTTGTCTCGTATCTGTCTTCTGCAGTCAGTCAATGCTTTCCCTGGTATCCTAGGAACTTCCATGGAAATATTCTGGTGAACATTAAAGCTACTGCAATTCTACTAGATTTGCACAGATAGATACAATCCAAGGTTTCTTGTAAGCCCTGTTTTTAATGTTGTCTACTCAGACATGCAGCTGGGACATCAGCAATACTGAAAAACAATCTAAAGATTCTCTCCTTCAGCTAGAAGTGCAACAGGAGGTGATATGCACCTCATGGGGATGTCTGTCTTTTCTGTATTTCTAGATCAGTTACTCCCATCAAAAATGACATCACAGAAAACCCCAAACTCCAACAAAGTTTACCAGCAATATAGTACTAGACACATGTAGAGGATAAACCCTATTACTAAGGATTTATCTGAATAACAAAACAGACATTACCAATCATTTTCTGGAATCTATTAAAATTAAGAATTAGACCAAACTTTACATAACTTTTGAAGATTTCAAACCAGAGATCTAAGCAAAACTAGAGCACCAATCTCAAATATCTCCCAGTCTGAGAGAAGGCTGAAAAGAGATATGAACCTATTGTCACAGATGAAGTTTAATGAATTTGTCCTAGGTAAGGATTAATGCTTTCTCCTTTCTGAAGTACAGTCTGGGTGGTTTGGGAGACCAAATGAAGTTTATACACTTTTTTTCTCACTTAGTCTACAACACTTCTGAAATTAGATTTCTGGTGCTTTCTTCTTTCTAGGCTTAGAGTGTCTATGCAAAGCCTTCCTAGCACTTATACGTAAAAGGGAAGAGCCTGTTTTCAGTTTTATGCTCAGAAGGAAGACAGAATACCAAACCAATACGAATACAGTGAGAAAACATTGCTCTTCAGATCTGACACCTGACTAAAGAACACCAAGACCACGGTGGGGGGGGGTGGAGGGGAGGTGGTGTCTTGTTCCTCTCCCATTATTTTGCCTTATCAGTTATTCTCAGTTTTCTTGGAACAGATAATTCTAATATTTGAGAGAGGTATAGACTCCCCACTTAGTCCTTGTCATCTCTACTGGGTTGGACAGTTAGTGCCAATGGCCAAAGGGCAACATACTCCATTTTCTGTTTCTGTGGGGTATCCATTCCCCAAGAGAGAAGACATAGCCAAGAGAAAAGCATGGACACTGCATAGGCTAGAAGTTTATTTCCAGGATTCACAGCAGTTCAATCAGCTGCATATGTGACAGACTCCATCCTGGGAGATCTCTGGAGAAATGTCTTTGTATATGGGGACTATTGTGGTCTATGGTTTCTGTCTGTTGCCTTTTTCCCTGGATGACCAGATACCTTCAGTTCCCTTTGACACCAGTCTTTGGACCCATATGACATCTCCCTCCCCAACGAAAGAAGTGAACTAATGATATTATAAGTAATGAAACTAGAGATGATAACTAATGAAAGAGTACAAATTAAATTTGTGTGAGAGGGTCTAAGGGATTATTAGCTCCACAGTCCAGATGTGACCTCAGAGCTTCTGCACCAACACTTTTTGTGAAACAACAGACTTGAAAACTATATTGCCAGGGGTTAGTCCCTGTTTTGAGGCCCCTTCTCTCCCTTCAAACACAAGCACTCCACATCTCCATACCTTGATGAATTGAGTAGTGGAGAAGTTCAGAGGGTTTTTTGTACCATCTATGTTTGAAGGGTTCAGCCATGGGCTAACCCTAATGTCCTGTAACATTTCAGAGCAATCAGAGAAGACAGACAGATGGAAACTCAAGGGGATAGAGGGAAGTTGATTTATATGCAGCTGAAACAGCCGTGGGGCCTCTGCCAAGCTATATAGATGTGGTGGCAACACAAACAGAGACATGCAGAACAGCTTGTGCAAATATAAACACCGCCACACGTGATGAGGGTTCACTAAGTTCATGCAAACACCAGGGAAGGAAAAGAAAAGAGAGCCTTAACTGGGGAGGCAAGTGTAAGATTATGTCAGGCACAGAAGACCTGTTAAACAAGAAAACAAAAAGAAAGTGCCTCTTCCCTTGTTCTGAAGAAAAGCAGGCTTAGATGACAGGAATCTGCAATAGATTTAAAGGACACAGACCCATCATCTTGTGTCACCAGGAGATACTCTTAACAATCTTGTGCATAACAGTTGTTATCAGTGATCAGATTTCCTCTCCTGTCTAGATCTCATGGGTGGTAGTTCATTAAATCATATGTCTCAGATTGATCATTGTATTTGTTTCTCTGTCAGTTCAGGACTGTTTCCAAATGTAGAAGGCTTATTACAGAAAGTTGGCCTGGCACTGGCCACTCCAGTGAACTGGTATCTCTTCTCCAGCTTTCCCATGTGAATCTACATCAAGTTCAGCAGAGACTAGAAGTCATCATCCTGCTAGAAGGGGTTCACATGGAATGAATTTGTGGAGTTTTGTATAGTCCCTAGAGCTTATGAATTGCAGGGTAGAAACCACTGAAGTAATTATTGCTGACTGCCATCCTAGGACAGAAGGGACATGGAAACTAAACACTCAGCCATAGCTGAGGACATCTCCTCCACCACCATGAAGTCCTACTGGCCACAGATGTAATAACAAACCATATTCTTGCTTGTGAGTATCGTGTTGCAGAGATGCCAGTGTAGTATATTTTAGCAGCACCAAACTGTAGAAAATATTGTATTCTAGTTTGTTTTCCAGGATGGTATGCTTTTCTTTCACAGAAAAAGCAATTCCAGCACTTTTTCTATTGTACATACCCCCTCTATTCACATCCCAGTGTCCCTTAAACATTTGCCTCTTTTCTGCCATCCTTTGGCAACCTCCAGGTAGAAAATGGGAAGGAAGCCTCTGACTGCCACGAAACCTTCAAAATATCCCCATCAAAAGTTAAACACTCAACAAACAAAGCTGTGGTATCTTACCAAGGGCCCAGAGGGACACCACAATTTCCTTTGGGCTGGGAGATTAGATGGTTAGAGTGCAGGACTATAAGCCAGAAGGCTCCTGTCCAAGCCCAGCCACTGACTCAAAGTCCATAACCACCTATAAGCCTTTGCCAAACATAGCTGTAAGCAGAAATTTATATCCATGAGATTGATGAAACACAGCGTCTTCTTGTTTATTGCAGTCCATAATATTGGCCTGAGCAGGCCACACTTGTTAGCTGAAATTGATTCAGATATCCTTGAACAACAGGTCTTGCCATTTCAATACCCTTGCCTAAAGAGATCCTTTTGGTTGTTTGCACATCCTTTCTTTCCCCACAGAAGTCAGCTCCACAGATGCCAAGAATATTCCAACCTTTTTAATGCTCCAGCCTTACCTTTTTCATGGAGTGGTTCCCCCATGCAGAAAAGGAGGGATGATACTAGGAAGCTAAAGTTCCATCTATTCTGTATCCTACAGATTCTCTTTTCTGTGGAATCTTTTTAACCCTACTGGGTTAGCTGGATACTCATCATTTGCATTCTCTCTTCCAGCTGGATGAGGCTGTGCTGGAATCTCTCATGTACTAATCAACCTGCCTGCAATGATAAATAAAAATACACATTATTCCAATATCTCACCCTATCATAGTGATTTCCTTCAGACTCTTATTTTCTTGATGATTTTTTCCTTTTTCTTCGGTGTCTTAATTTCTCCAAGTCTTTCCCAACAGTTATTAGGCACTTGTGTTACCTTATCTACTGAATGACTGTGTCTTTTCCTTCCCAGAAAGACTGAGAAATGAAGTGACTATTTGATAAGGAGATGGAGTGAACTCTAAAATACAGCAGCACAAAACTAAGTTTTCTTTTCAGAAATGCATCAAAATATCTCCACATCTGTTTACATTCTCCAGTTCTACATCTCATCTCCACAGGGACTGAACAACTCCAACTGGTCTCGCACTGAAGTCTGGATATTTGTTCTGACTCCTTGGGAAGGTTGTACAACCCAAAGAACAGTTCTTTTGGATACGTCCCTATTCCAGCAAGATCACATTTCACAGGGATTTTTTGCATTTATGAAGTGCTCTCTGTAGTGTGAAGGAGATTCAGTTGACAGCCCTGGAAATGGTGGTCCTCTACTTAGCTGTAGAAGATGCAAAATGATTTTCATCACTCCATCCACTGGCAACAAGATCTTAACTTGGAACCTCAGCAAAAAAACAAGAGCAGTTAAAGCTCACTCTCCATGAACAAAAGTTACCCCTTCTGCTGTTTCAATCAATAGAAATGGCAGTTTTGAAGCAAAGGCAGATCCAGGCAAGTCTTGCTAACCCTCTTTGGATTAAATACCATATGTTCTTCTCTTCCATTAATAATCAGTTCCAAATATTCAAGTTTCACCAACTTTCCTTAGTTCCAGCCAGGAACCCTCTTAGCCATGGTTCAGAGTTGCTCCCAAACCAAACACCAACACCAGCCTCAGTTCATGCAGTACTTTGAAGATCCAGAAGACCAATAAGAAACCATATTTCTCTCAGTTACTCTATGCACAACACCTTGCTCTCACCATTTCCCAGCTCAGCTGAAATGCATGGGCAAGCCAAGACTGCTATAATGCAATGGGCAAATGGGAGGGCCAGTAGTAAGCATAGAATCATAGAATCCCCAGGTTGGAAGAGACCCACTAGATCATCAAGTCCAACCATTCCCACCAATCTCTAAACCATGCCCCTCAGTACCTCATCCACCCGCACCTTAAACACCTCCAGGGAAGGTGAGTCAACCACCTCCCTGGGCAGACCGTTCCATTGCCTGATAGCAACCAGGGCTTCAAATTAATAACCTCCACCCCCAAAAAATTTAAAACATAAATATCAAAAGAGGATCATCTTCTATATAAAACTTTTCAGTCTAGGATTTCCTCTGACAAGAAATATCTTTGCATTTTAAACTGACCCTATAATACAATTATGCCTAATACATGGAAAGAATTCAGGAGAATGGGGAGGATGGAGAATTTTTTTTTAATGAAGCAGCAAAACATTAAAATAGAAGTAATCTTCTGAAAGCCAGTAACCTTGGAAGTTCTCTTGCAGGTGTCTGCTCCTTGACCCATGTAAAAACACTAGAATCTCAGACTGAATCTGACTGGACTAGTGCCTCCATCAGCATCACTACCATAGCTGATAGATTTTGTCGTATCTGAAACCCCACAGACAACACTGGACAAGTGGAAAAGTAGGAAATTGTTCTCAGGGTTCCATAGCTAATCTTACATTTTCAGACAACTCCTTTCATATTTTGTGCCCACCGCATTCTTTACAGGAGGCCCCTATGAATATCTACAAAGTTACCACGTTATCTTCTTTGAAATCTATCTTTAAAACTTCCCTTCATAGCATAGAAAGTAGACTCAGCACTTGATAGATGTGTGATATTCTGAGACGCCTGATCATTGTGTTCCAGTCCCCATTATTCAGCACCTCTGTGTCTATTTTTCTGTCCCCTCTCTCACAGAGGGCTCTTTTTTTTACACATAGTTTATTGAACATTCTAGTGTTGGCTTATGAATCAACACCAATGAGTATAAATTAACCCTATTTGTAAGAGTAGTATGACATGTTTTGCACTTATTGTGTTCCTCACTGACAAAGACAGAAAACATATTTTGTGGAAAAGCTGAGGTCTGGAAAATATCCTTTAAGATGGGGAAGAGCAGGATGGGAAACACTTAGAATCGATTCCTTCTTTCCTGGAAATGACCCTTAAAAACCATTAGTGTTGACACTGGAGCTACAGTTCAATAAAAGGAGGCCTTTGATTGCCTACATCACCACTCTTTTCAGTAGATCTGTATCACAGAGACAAAGTATCAAAGAAAATGAAATCTGAAGAGGGACTCTGAACTGTTCTCCTACTGTGGAGACTAATTCTGTCTAGACCAATTAAAACCCGTAGGATCTATGTATCTCTCCTACCTAGAATCATTGTTTCAGTAATCAGAAAAGTGTGAGGACTGTTGTGTGGTATTTACAGCTGTCAGTGATTTCATAAGCTGTTGCAAACATCCCTGCCACTTAAAGATCATGAGGCAAACTGAGAATATATTGACCATGTACTGTCACGGTCAGTGCCTTTTTAGTAGAAATGAAAATGTATCTAAGACTTTATGGCTGACTGTGATGGATTGGTTTCCATCATAAAAAGTGAAATGCTTTAATGAGAACATGTTTTATGAGTCTAAGTGTTAGACGTGGGAGCGTCACCACACTATAACCTTCCAATTCTTTCCCTCTGGGATGAATTGAAGGCCACCGGACACTAATTTGTTACAAAGACAGTTGCTGGAGACAGCAGAAAAGACGAAAGCAGGCAAGAAAGACAGACTGAGAGAGAAAGCAAGCAAGGAAGACAGAGAAAGAAAAATCAAATAAGCAATATGGAGAAACTGAAAAACTTAACTACAAGACAGAATTTGCCTGGGCTGCAATTTGTTTGCACACCAGATGTCTGCATGGGTCACGTTGACAGAATTGCAGAGGGTGGGAAGTTCAGCACTGCTCGAAGCCAAAAAGAAGACTAATAACAAAAATAAAAAGCAAAAACTGCTGTTTAATTTCTTCATCAGTGAAAAACTGTGCCCCTCTGGTCACATAGTTGACCAGATGAAAATAGAGAATTTAATGCAGTAGTCTGAGGGAGTTGTAAAATGTATCTCTATAATTAGTCTATAAGTTTGAGAGTGAAGGACTTGGGTCAAAAAAAGTAAATTATATCAATTCTGTGACATTTGAACAGACTTATTTACAGACTTATATTTTCCTTTTCATTTCTTCATCTCTTCCCCACCCTCACCCCTCAATCCTTCTTTCTTTCTTCTTTCTTACCAAGTCCATTACATACCTGCAGTCAATCAGACAGTTCTGCAGTTGGGTTGATAATACTGCAAAACACTCAGTATGAGATGTTTCTGTCTGGCCTACAGATGGGAGACTCATAAACACTTGATACACCCAGTCCCCCATTACTGGTTTAACACCTCTTCAACTGGAAAGCCAAGAGCTTCTCCAGGCAATGCAAGGAGTTGCCATATGTTCAGGATACTAATAGTCCCTCTAAAAATTCACGTTTTCAGGCTAACAGAAGAAGTGAAATTATTTTCTTCTTAGTATGTTTTCAGTGGTTGAGAAAGAGTCCAACTATATAGGCCGTTCTGTGGGTATTGACAGGCTTTGCCAATTGGATGTGTGCAAGTGTGAATGATGCTTTTTGTCTTAAGTCATACAAACTGATTGCATTCAAAACACACTGCGTCAGTATCTTCTGTCCCCAATGATACCTCATCGCAGATCCTCAGAGAGACCACCGCTTAATCTGTTTGAGTCAGAGAACAGTGTTTCTGAACAAGTTGCATATATCCCTATAAAAACTAAGTGGGAAAAAGAGGCTGCTCCAAACCTCCAGAGCTGTACTCCACCCTGCACAGAGCAATGAACCTCTTTGAAGCCTTACTATATTGGAGTGAGAGATAATTAGGAGTGTCCTTTTCCCCACTGAGATTCCAAATGTGAGCCTAGGACATCCGCATCTGCTAGATGAGAAACTCCCAGGATATTCTTCCAAGTCTGGGGCCTAAAAACATTCAAGTATCCTACTGGAACAATCAGTTTTCTTTAATTCCCTTGCTAATCAGTCAAACAACAATCAGGCACTGTAAGGAGCAGTGAACATGATAAAATACTCCTTATCTTCTCTATTTTTTCATGAAGTGCTAGGAAGTGAACACCCTGCCTCTGTCTGATGGTACCCCAAGGACAGAGGACTTAAGCAAAGATCACATTGGTTTGCAACAGTGGAGGATTCCAGCTTGCATTTAGTAGGTAAAGACTCACTGGCCTTGGTTTTCCACCTGAGCTACTGCAGAGAAATTGCGTAGTTTTTCCTGAATCCCTTTTGTGGTTTCAGATTGACAGAGCATCCTTCTTTCCACACCAGAAATACTTGAATGGTGTTGTTCTGTGCCACCTTCTGTCCTAGCTATCATATATTTTTAATATTATGTATGTAAATCCCTAAGGGAACTCTAAAAAGTTCTGCAGACCTTGGTGAAAGCAAACCGGCTTTTCAGTGAGACAGAAATGAGGTGTGCTGAGAAAAGCACATCTCTGAAGGGAAATTTGGAAAGTTGTTCCCCGAGTCTTGTGCCAAATTCCTTTGTAGCCTCAAGGTCTTGATGGCCAACAGATACTACATCACTCTGTTAGGAAGAAGCTAGAAAACATGACTGAAAGTGCTAAAATGCCATTGTATACACAGCATCACTCCCTGACCTCCAATGTAGTTTGTATCACCAGCCCTCAGAAAACATACAACAAAAGAGATCTAGAGCAGAAACATGGAAAGGCTTCTACATAGAAAAGATTTAGGAAGGAACCCTCTGGTGCAGATCATTACCAAATAAAATACAAGAGAGAAATACAAAACTATGACTGAAACATGGCAATCCCTAATGCCTTTATCATACTTCCAGAATGAGGGGTATTCACTGCTTTCTGAAGCACATGCCTAGTTTGAAATAAGGGAGCTATTCTTGTAACATCTTCATGGGAGCTCCTTGGATTACTCATAAGTTTTACATTTTGGCAGCTGCCTCAGGACATTGCTGAGTCAATACCCCAGTCTGAAGAAAAGCCAGTGGACAGGACTGCCCTGTTCACCACAGAGGCTCCGTGGACAGCAAAGAAGCGCTTATGACTTCGAGTCCTAGACCGGAAAAAACATCAAATAAACATCTTGGCTTTTCATCAAGTAACACTTCTCCCCTCATTCTGTTAATGACGACCAAAAGGCAAGTATTTTGTATTCTCTATGAACATTCATGGCAGTTTCAGGAAGGGCATACTTAGGGTCCGTGGTCCATCTCACATTCAGCTTAAGGCAACTGCCAAGGAGCTAAAAGACTGTGTAAGGACATGAGGGAAGCTGAGCTAGGTCATACGTGTACATGTACACATGTACATCTAGCCCTGCAGCCTGGGGAAAGTAAGGAACAGGACAAGTATTTACACTGTTTCCTTCATGTTTACCTAAACACAGAATCATAATCATAGAATCACCTGGTTGGAAAAGATGCACCAGATCATCAAGTCCAACAGCATATTTATTAATCCTCAGTGCATTTCTTATTCATTAACTCATCCAGTCTTCCCTGGAAGATTTTCGCCATCTGTGACATCCTCTGGCCTTTCATCTGACAGACTACGTGCCACAGAAGGAACTGCCTCCTTTGGCTGGTTCTGACCTGAACTCACCAGCTGCATCTGGTGCCCACTCCACAGGTGCCTACCTTGGTCCTCATGCATCCTCAGGGGCATCTCCACATCCCCCTGCACTACTACTGCTGTGGTCAGTGAGCAGGGACCTTTGCAGTGCAAGAGTTAAAGCTCAGCCATCCTGCTCCAGTGCTGCAGCCCCTCTTTTGCAGAGTTAATACTGCACACATGGTCTGTACTAGGCAGGTATGCAAGACAAGATAGAGATCAGCTGACACATTTTGGAATTACAAACCATGTGGGAGTACTGTTCTCTGAAACCTCCTTCTGTGCACCAGGAGAAAAGACACTGAACTCAAAGGAAGGAGACAGCTCAGCATGTTAGAGCATGATGCATGGTCCTGCTTCTGCTCAGCATGAGTAAGGAAGGAGCAAGAACACTTTCTTCACATTTTCCTAAATCAAAGCATGTGGATAGCTGAGGTTAGGCAAGAAGTTGCCCCTTGCCAACACATACAGACACAGAATTGTTTCTTCTATCCCTAACTCCTTGAGGTAACTGAGTTTCTGGTTAAGCCCAGTTCTGAAGCACTGAGGTATAAATTTAACCAATATTAAAACCTTCCTTCTTGCTAACAATCCAAAAGAGAATAAATAAGCAGAAGAGATGGACAGGTGAAAAAAAAAAACAAACTAGGAATGTATCAGGGCTGACAGCCCAGGAGAAGGTTCTACAGGAGATATCTCAGCACTTTCTTCAACAGCCTGCCCTGGCAAAACTAAGCCATCCCTTTCCTGACATCCCACATCAACAAACCCAAAAGTATTAATGCTTGTTCTTAAGAGATGCCAAGCAACCCCTGACTCCTGCTTAAATCAGGAGATTGCAGAGAGCTTTACACCTGGCAGGATGGGGTCTTTCAGGTCTTGGAAGGAAGATCCTGCTTTATGGCAGAAGATGAATGACAGCAATCTGAGCCTTTGTCCCACACTGTGATAGGTGGCAAGGCTGCTGTCTGAGTTGCTCTGGACAGTTTTTACAATGGTGCCATTATCCATCAGCCATCTGGCAGGCGTAGCCTCTATTCTTTCTGTGTCCAGCCCTGTGTTGGCAGATGTTAGGTGGAAAGTGAGGTTGGCCGGGAGAAAACGGAGATTTGATATCTCGTCCATTCTCTCCTTTGCTAACGTTCCTTTGGCTTGTAAGTCTGACAAACTAGTAACGGGAGAAGATTGTTATCAGGTAAGCTCTTTGCAAGGACACAAGGTCACATGTTTTTCAGTCATTTGTTTTAAGGCTTCAGTGGCAACATACAAGCATATATCCCAGAAGCCAGCAAGGAAAAGCCTGTTCGGTAAAGCAACTAGGGGAAACTCTGGGTTTGGTTTTGTTGTTTGTAAGAAGACAGGAATGATACATCCTGCAAAACATCTTTGAGGTTCATGGTTGTTAGAAAACCTCATGTGAATGCCAAGGGCAATGCAGAGAGTCTATTGCAGAGGAAAGGCAGAGCAGCAGTGAAGGTCTTCAACGTATTATTGTCACACAGGTGTCATATTCAGGCTGCCAACAGGGACTGAGCTTCTCCAGAGGATCATTTACTGGAAGGAAAGAGTGCATCCTTCCCAAATATGGCCTGATTGCCTCAGTTGTTGATGCTGTTATTCATTATTTTAAGACCTAAAGCAGGGATTGAAGTGTCATTGTTCTCAGCACTGTAGAGAATACAGAATAAGGACAAGACAAGGCCTGAGCAGGAGAAGGACTTCCGTGCATCCAGCCCCTCCACTAGGTGGTCTTAGCAGAGCCTGGGTTCTCCTGAGGAGACTGGGTTTGAGTGGCCAGCATTTCTCCAAGTGCCAAAGGAAAAGCAAGCAGACAGAGGAGATACCCAAGGAACTCACCCACATTGTGAAGCAGTGTTCCACTCCAAATGGGTTCAGGGGCTTCTGCCAAGGGCAGACTCATCGAGAAGCTTGTCCAAAGACAGCATGTCTTGCTCTCTGAGTTTAACGTGACGCCTTTTTTGGTCTCCGCAATTCCCCTAGTACCTCTCAAAGGCGCATGGATTTGATTTTGGCAGCTGCTCAGTGGGCCACATGTTCGGCTGATCTGGATGATGTGATTGTTTTTGGGAGGACTTTCCAGGAACATTAAAATTGCCTGGAGGATGCGTGTAGCTGGCTGGAGCAGGCTGGTCTGAAAGCAGAAACCCATCCAGCTGTGACTAGTTATGATCCCAGGTGCAGCCCATTGGTCATAGCGTTGTCTTCAGCAGGGTGTGCCTTTCCATCCAGCCAGGACAGACACCCTGAACACAAACCCATTCCAGGAATGGCAGCTAAGAGGAGACGCTGCAGCCCCACTTGAGGTGTGTAAGTCCTGGTCTTGCTGTGTATTATCTCTGGCAAAAAAAGAAAGAAGGGGAGGAAGACATGAAAGAGCAGCCTGGATCTGAATTATCAAGATTGAGGGTAGGCCTGAGGCAGCATTTTTTAAGTTCACTTGCAGCACTTGTGTGCACAGCAGTGCTAGGATGCTGTTCTTGTCATCTGTCTACATCACTTTCCTCCTCCAGTGAGGCTTGGCTTTTGGACCTAGGAAGCGAAGGCAGGCTGCGTACCAGCTGCAGCCATTTCAGAGAGGTGGTTCAGAGCTGCACATCCCAGCACTCACAAGAGACTAAAGCGAGGAATTACAAAGATTTTTTTGAGTTAGCTAGTGGTGATGAAAATCAGGCAGTGGTCTTTGGAGGGAGACGCAGGGCTCTTTTCCAGCAGAACGATCTCTAGCCTGAACCTCAGCCCAAGGAGCTGTCATGAGCAAAGGCTGCATCTCACACTGGCTACCAGCAACCAGAGAAACCAAGTTCCCTGGTCTGGCAGTAGCACACGCAGATCACAGACTGCTCCTTGTTGGCGGGGAGTAAAGTGGATAATTAAACATACAGATTTTCACTGTCATGCCTGCCTGGTAACATGCCAGAAATAAGTCTCAGTATTAGGACATTTTTTCTGTCCTTGGGGAAGTAAAAGGCAGTTAGTACAATGCAAGCTTCAAAAATATAATAGAAAGACTGTTTTTAAAAAACTTACTTTTGACTAGCAAAATTTAAAATTATCAACAAGAGGAGGATTTCTAAGTGGAGACATTAGACTAAAATGAGCACAGTCCTTGCCCTGATTCCTTGAACCTACATCCTGGAGTCAGTCCTTTCTTCAGGAGTCATCTTCCCAGCCATCTCCCTCCTGCTCATGTCTCAGCATCCACTGTGGACCTGTTCAGCTGGCTGCCTCACAGGAGGGGCACAAACCTTTCAACAGAGAAATCCTCAGGTCACATGGAGATACCTTTCACAGAAGTCTTTTGTAATACAAACCTTCTCACACAAACACTCAACACTTCCTTGGAGCCTCATCACTTTTTTTCCTTATTTGTAATAGGCTTCAGCTCCACGTGTCCAAGATGTAGTAGGAATCCTGAGGCATGTGTGTAAGCGACTACATTTTGCTGTTGGATGTCTTAACTAAAATGCAAATTATCTGTCACTCTTGGGTAAATTAAGTGGTATTAAGCTTTACTATGCTCCCTTCTTTTCCTTTGTGTTACAAATAAATATGCGGGAAGGATGGCCTTTCCTACACATCTAGAGATACTGATACCTCACTCAGGCAGTAAGATTTGGTTGGACCTTTCTATTTATAATACCTTAAAAATCTTGCAACTTAAAAACTACAAACCACACACACATGCTGCTAAATCACCCAGTTCTGCATGGTTGGGGGAACCCATCAAGCCCAAATAAGTGCAGAAACCCAGTAGAAAAATGAACATTAGATGGGGTATGAAAAGAGGACTTACAGTTGGGGAGGAGTTGGTCCACATACTGCTAGAAATGTGTTTGAAATTGCCTCAGGTAGCAACTGTGGCTCACTTCCTTACAAGTCTTTACTAGAGAGCTGTCAACTCCCATCTTAATATGTTGCCATATGCTAGTTCTGGCTTCATCCTGGAGCACTTCAAGTCTCAAGCACTAGTCATCCTCAGACAGCCTGCCTCTTGCACCGTCAAGACTCTCTGATGGAGGAAGTACTGGTTTATTGCTAGCAATTACTGCAAGACAATGAATTACTCCCTGCAAGTTTGGGTTACAATAAAGCAGTTGATCCTGGGTCTCTCAAGACAATTAACACAGCTCAGCTTGGAGAACAACATAACTGTGAGAGCTAACAGCCAGTTGGAAGACTACAAACAGCTTAGTAAAATGGCAAAGTCATCAGTTACTACCTTTTCCCTACTGGTCGTACATCTCATACCAAAGAGAGGTGACAACCTTTGGTCACTTTACAGACTTTAATAGCAAACAGTGCATTCAGTAAGAGAACCCAACCTCTCACAGCTTTGTGTACTCTAATGTAGTCCCATGAAGCATCCCATTGCACCACATGCAGCTAAACAGACTGCCTGCCAGCATCCTCAGTTGCACAATGTGGATGTCTCACATACAGCCCTTGAAAAACATATGAGTGCGATATTATCACCCAGGCCTAAGGAGAAGGAGATCTAATTGCTGGAAGAAAGATTTTGAAGCCAGCACCAAAATCACTGTGTGATCAGTGTATGTGCAGACGGCTGCAATGGGCCAAAACTCCAGATACTACTGGAAACAAAAAAAAAACATCAAAATCTGTGGTTGTCTCATGCAGTTACCCAGAACTTGATGGAGGAAAGCATCATTTTCCAAGGTTCTCTCTCAGTCCCTTTGTTTAAGTGTGCTGTTTGCTGAGAAGCTCTGCTTTGCACCACTGCAGTCCAAACCTGAGAGATAATGCAAGGCAGAAATATAACACATTGTACAACTGTCTACCAGGCACGTCTAGATGCAGTGTAAACCCTACCTCTTCATCAATATAATAGTATACATTTACTTCACTCTCTGGGGAAAGCAGGAACACTTCAGATCTGTGCAATAACCAAAAAAAAAAAATCAAATCAACAAACCAAAACTGTGATTATTGATGTGGAAATGCAGCTATGGGAGGAGACTTTGTAAAATGCAGACCGACTGAGATAAAGTAGGTGAAGCATCCAACTTAGTCCAAAATAGAAGCCAAAGCCCCCTTGACATAGGTTTTCCTTTCATGAGGGGAAGGAAGAGAGAAGCACTGAACTGCAAGACAGCTTATAATGGAGACTACCATCTGCTCCCTTCTGGATATAACCTTGAGAATTACTGTATTCCATAGTTTCAATGGACTTCCCTTTCCCCCCTCTCCCATCCTGGTCACCTGCAATCTGACAAATGTGACAGCTTCCTTAGTTCTCAGCTGAGTAAATATCCCAGCTTCAACCATGACCACACTGATAAATCTCCTAAATTTCCTCATCGCCTCCTTTCCCACACCCTTCCTGCTCTGCCTCTTCCATGTTGCTCACATGGAACCAGACACCCTCATCCTGCCATAAGCATCCCAAACATTTTTCCTGCTGTCCTGCCGTCGCAGTAGGTTTTACAAGAAGCTGACACCAGGTCTCCTCTCTTCACATAGTCCACATCCAGGGGATCATGTATAAGCACAGATGGCTCTGCACTGTGTGCTAACTGATGATTGTTCCTTTTTATCAAGTCACGGGGGCTTGTGCTGGGCAGGGGTGGCCTGATTTCTTTCTCTTTGATTTTAGAGGGTTTTGTAAGAAGTTACCAGGCAGAACTGAAGAACTAGTGGATTAAGCTTTCATGAATGCCTCTATTTGTGTGGGTTTCCAGGTGGTCTGTAGCTCTGTAGTCACATACCAGTGGGGTTTCAAAAATATTACCTTATCTGCACTGAGCAGCAGGGTTACACAAGATGTACAGACATGTACCCAACAAGTTGCCAATGCCCAGGAAAAAGGATGAAAGTGAATTTAGAGTAGGGACAGCTCTGTTCCACCTACCAGCTTACCCTCTCTGTCTGATCCCTGAGTACCAGGGGTGATTAAGCCCAGCATGTGCCATAGGCCAGTGCATAATTAGGCATTTTTATCACCCACTTCTCAGAACTACCTGACATCCATGCATAGCCCTGCTCTGCTCTCCTGGGGATGATGCATGGGAAAGCTTCAGCTCAGAGCAGCTTATGCCTTCCCTGTCCATGGCTGTAAAGCATGGGTCAGGGTGTTGAATGCAGAGAAGCAACCCCTTTCAGTGTCCTTGAACAACCTTTCCAGGCCACTACAACTCCTGTCTCCCTGCTGTTTCCCTCCCACCCTAACCCATCTTAGCCTCTCTTGTTGAGGCACCTTGGAGCACAGTGAAAGGGCAAACAGCAGGCAGAAGGAAAAGCTATATTACATCATCCAGGCGGACATCAAGACAAGTGTGGACACTGGAGATGTTGCAGAAGAAAAGCTTGCTTGGAAATGTGGGAAGAGCAATGAGAGTGCCCCAAAACCCATCAGTGTCACAGTGATGGAGCAGTGCCTCCCACAGCAAGGGAGGAGAAGTTATTGAAACAACAGTGAGGAGCTCCAGCTCTGCAGGAAGATGAGCTACTGCAGTCCCCTCACATGTGCCAAACACATAACAAGGTACAGTCTTCACAAACTCCTCAGCACATCTGGCCACACTCCACAGTCTAGCATGGCTCATCATACCATCACCATTCCTCTTGTGAACAGAGTTCGTAAGAAGGCTGAGCCAATAATGTGATTCTTTCCTACATTAACCTTTACGATGGAGAATAACCTTCCACTAGGACATCCAACACCTACCAAAAATCACCTTAAAGAGAATTCTGACAATTTTCCCCTCACATTCTAGTTACTTTTAACTTTCTGGTGGCAAGGGCAATTCTTATGCAGGTGAGGCTATTTGTGAACATTTCCTAGTGTGCGAATACCTTTGGCAGAGAAATTAACTGTCTGGTTTCAAAATATCATGTAGATATTTCTCATATGGCCATGACCAAACCCACACTGACTTGTAACTAGGGATACATGCAAATAGACCTTCGACTCTGCTGTCAAGAAGCAACTCAGCAGGGGAGTGCTCCTTTGCCCTTCTTGCAAGCATCCAGGCCTCATTAGCATCCCTAGCTGTGGAAATCCTCATCGAGGACATAACCTCATTGTTTCAGCAGCTGCACAAATGCAGCTAAAAGATGGTCTCTTCCCCGAAATCATAATCATATGCAAAATGCTGCCGGGCAAACACAGTTTGATTGAAGGAAAGTGTAGAGGAATAATAAGATAATACTGTAATATGTCATTGGCCTGTCTCCTTTTCCTCAGTGCGTTACTCTCAGCCCTGATGATGTGATGTCTCATTTACAGTTCTAGAAATGCAGGCCATATATATCCTTGTAACTAAGAGATCAGGAATCATACTCTGAAGTCTGCCTGGCACAAATCAGCTCAGCTGGGCTCATAACAAGATTCTCTTCTTTTTTCCATGCTGTGGGAGCCACATCCACAGTCCTTACTAGAAATGGCTCTGGGACATGCTATTCCCTAGGCCGAGCCCAGGAAATGCAGGTATGAGGTGGCCAACTAAAAGTAAATGTTTATTATGTCCACTGTATGAGGCTGAGAAATTGAGGCTAGGACTTGCCTGTGGTCATGGAGAAAGTCAATGTTAGAGACCAGGCTTTCATTTCCAAGGGTCAGATCAGGAGACAGAGAGAAGCATTTTTCAGTTGGGATTAGCCCTCATTGCATATCTGTTGCCTTTTTAACACATCATTCAGAATTAGTTGTGAACTAAGACTCAACTTTCTAAGAGTATGCAGGCACATAAATACCAATGCCCTGTGCTGTGTGCAATTGTGGGTCGTGCCAAGCTGCAAGGCTTACTGGCTGCATATGCAAACAACCACTGCTATGCACTGTGCAAACTTTTCAGCAAACACAAATGCTGTTTCACAACCTGTACATGGTCAGTGCTGCACACAGTGTCCTGGCAATAATAGCTTGCAGCAAGTTATTGCAATGTTCAGCAGAGGCCTTCTGGCATATGTTGTCTGAGGAGGATCAAGTCAATTCCAGCTGATCCTCACGTGTTCAACCACAGCTTCTGATCCTGCACTCACTACTGAACTGGAGAGCAGTCATTATCAAATCTTCACCACTGGTGTCTTTGGCCACATTTGAGTTATAGCTTCAAGTTAATCCACTGGAGGTGCTTAGCTACCGTGCCATGGCTTGTAGTATAAGGAACTTGGATCTGGGGATCCTGCATAGCACAGGGCTTCCATGAATCACTGCTCCTTTGAATTAGGATGTAGCATTAGTTACACCTCTGCTAAGCAATTATAATTAGCAACTTTAAGCTACAAGATCACATTGCCAAGACGTGAGGTTTTACTGTACATGGCTCCAATGGCAGATGTCACACTGTCTACTTGCATTTCTGTTCTTCCTTTCTTCTGCTGTGGAGTACTTGCAGTGAGAGAGCAGAGAAGGGGTTTATCTTTTGGAGTGATATAAAATGAGAGGGGAACGGTGAGAAGAGAACTGCTGATTTGACCTTGAGTGCTGAGAGAAAGCATAACACAGTCTGTATAAAGTTTCCTCTTGAAGAAAAATAATAACAATAATAAAAAAATCTTTTTTGTTCCTCTACCAGAGAAGACTATAAAAATCTGCTCCTGCAAAGCTGGATTTCACAGCCAAAGTGAGGTCGTTCAGAAACTGTTGCCAGGTCAAGTTTTCACTTTGAACATTTTCACAGTTAAAGGAGGATCCAGAACATGTAAGAAAACACAGCCCCAGACTTTCCACTTTAAACTGCTTCTTGTTTGAACTATAAGGTGCAAAGAAGAGAGGAGGGCTGGGGGGGCTGGAGTGGTAGGGTTTGGGTGATTTGTTTATCTAGAAAATCTTTGCATCTGCTCTTTTGAGTGAAGTTCCTCTTGCTTTTTTCCACTCCATTTTCCAGCTGTGTAGCACAAAGCACAGGCAGGTCAATGGCCTTGCTGAAGATCAGAGAGTGAGTCAGTGGCTCTGGAGAGATCAGAGCCAGGACCCCACTGTGTGCCAGCTCTTTGTGCTTCTCTCTGGTTTTAAAATTCATTTCAACTCCAGGTGCTAAAACAAGGTGAAACGGGACAAATTCCAGACTGTGACTTTGGCAGAGGCTGACAAAGGACTGTGAAAATGCCACCACAATGCTGTGACACCAGATACCACGGACTGAATGCTGCTCGGTCATATTTATGTTTAGCAGTATGGGCATTTCTGTGTCTCTGTGACTCTGCAATAGCTTTTCAATCCACTGGTCCATTTCAACCCAATCTGACAGCACTGCAGGGTCCTTTGAGATCTAACATTTCTACAGTTTTCATAAAAACTGTCAAGCAGATAAAGGAGAGAGCTGGAAATTAAATGCCCACTATAGGAAAAGGTGACTCAGCCACAACATTAGTCACCAGCAAATCCACTCAAAAAGGGGAGGGGGGGGGAAGGGGGGCACAAACCAAAGGCAGTGGCTGCACTTGCACAAGTGAGTTGGAGAGGACAGCAGCTCAAGTACCATCATGTGACTGTCTGCACTATTTAACTACTAGCACACTCCTTATCACAGCTGTCATAGCTTCTTCTAAACCTTAATAATAATAATAATAATTTTATTTATTGAGCTGTTTTGAGGTATCTGCAAAAAAATACCAAAACTGTTTTCCAGCAATGGATCTTGGTGTATTATTGTAGGCTCAATCAAAAGTAAGGGCTAGCAAGGGTGAAAGTAATTTGCAAGCCCTGGTCTACATTGATTGATTGTGGCCAAGATGCGCAGCAATAGTGGGGTCTTTTATGGGGAGGTCACCAAAGGGTACAGGGCTGAACAGAATAGATCATTACTGGAGTGCTGCTGGTTAACAGAAACTATAGAGCTGTTTATGAGCAGGGGGCTCAACTGATCTGAACAGGATATTCATGACGACTGTGCTACAAAATGGTTCGTTGTTGTGGTCATGCGCTCTGGGCTGCTAACATTCGTGGGTGCACTTGTGTGGGCATGTTCAGTTTATTTAGAAAATAAGGGCATTGAAGCACTTGTTTTCTGAGGGAGGTAAAAAAAAAAAGCACAGAGTAAGAATTACTCCAACTGTACAAATATTGCTAAGAAAGAAAGGAGAGTGTTTCTTTCTCCATTTTGCAAGTTTTTAAATAACAAATGGAAAGACATGAAACGCTGGACAGAGCTGTGCTTGCCATCGCCTGGGGTCCACAGCACAGCAGAAGGCTGCTAAACCAATAATCTTGCTTTCCTGACCTTGCAGCCTCCTAACAAATCCTTTCTACTTGAGCAGGATTTGTTTCAGAGAACTAGGCTGTGTAATCTGGTATTCTGGTAATGTCCTGATTTAACAGATACAAGGCTAAATCCTGCTCATACCTCCACTGGTGCACTCCGATCACTTTTGGTGCAATTGCTCTGTCTGAGAGAAGACCGTGTCATTTTTTTCCCCATTAATCTCATTCCCACTTCCTATTGTGTTTCATTTTATGGTACCCTGCAAAGTGGGAAACCTGTATGTCTTCAGCCATTTTACGTACAGAAACTGTAGGTGCTCAAGTAGTCTTTTCTCTTCCCTGGGTGGGTTGGGGGGGGTGGAGGAATTTTTTTGATTTTTGTTTTTGTTTTGGTTTGTTTTTTTTTCCCCAGAGTTGGCCTCACAATTCTTATGGAAATTGATTACAGTACAGGAGAAGAAGATTAGAGATGGTAACTCAGCAGCCATATACATCATGCTCTGTTAAAACTGTATCCAGGCAGCTCTAGGAACAGAAGTCCCAAGTCCAAACTTTTTCTAAGGCCGCTCTCCAGCTACCCTTTCAACTAAAAGAGGAGCCTTTCTGGCTCATCCGCCAGCTGGAACGGATGCAGGCATGACTGAGCCTAAGACATCCCGTGCAGGCTGCAGCTGTACCAGTGTGACTGCCTGGTCCTGGAAGCTGAGTGGCTGTCAGCCAAAGGGCCTCTGAGCCTGCTGGAAAAGCAAAGGAGTCCAAGGCACAAAAGCCAGGCTCTTTTGAAGGAAAGACTGAAGGCACTAGCCTGGTTAGCACTGTTGAAACACTCAGTCAATCTAGCCTGGAAAGAACAGGATGTCTCAAAATCCACCAAAACTCTCCGGTTTGGAGACATCTCAGATCCACCTCACCTATTTTTAAGCAGGAAAGAGCTCAACAACTGCCTTCAACCAGATAACCAACTTTCAGATATGTAAAGAGAGGTGGGATGGAGTCCACAAGCATAATTAGTTGGGGTATACAAGCTACTACAACAATTTGGAAGAGTGTGAGTGAAGTTGAGGATCAGATAGTGGAAGGATGGAGTCGAAAGTCTTACAGGACTCTCACTGTGACCCCTCCAAGATCTTGCAACACTGCACTTGAAATATGGTCAGATTCAGAAAGGTTTCAGTGGACAGTGAGATATATAGTACAAGGTCTGAAAACTTTGCCCATTCTTTGAAATTATGAGATTTTTAAAAGGCAGACAGAAAGATCTTCAAGGAAGAGATGGGAAAACAGGCAACATGATGTTCACAGACTTGGAGGCCTTAGAAAAGCATCAAGGATCTGGCAGCAACTAGTGGCTTCAGGCAGAGCTACAGTAGAGAGAATAGCTACAGGAGCCAGTCACCTGGGAAAGCTGCTACAGTAAAGTTTATATTGGAGCAGGCTGTCCTGAGGGATTTCTGCAGGAAGATTGAAGAGGCTGCTGAAAAATCCAGGGGAAAAAAAGTGCAAATGCCATAAAAATCAAGGCAAGTGGGAAGCACTATTATTTTTCCTTTGGCCTGAATTTGTACACAAACTTATGTCCATAGATGAAGTTCTTGTCCTAAACTCCAATCTATCACTCCAATATATGAATGTCCACAGAGCTGGCATCATTGCCAGGATGCTTGTTTACTGTGCTACTTTCTACCATGATATTTCAACACCAAGAAAGTGCTCTCCACCCTTCTTAAGCTGCAGATGCAGATCCATGCTCCACTTCCTAACTCAGATGAAAACTGCATGCTTGTTCTTCATGCACTATGTCCTCTAAGTCTACACTGTCAGGGTGGTCCACATTTCTCTTGAGCCCTTAACCTTCTGTTGCCCATTTAGCGCATGCTGATTCAATCCTAGGCCCCCATCTGAAAAATGCCCTAGAGGAAATCTAATATCTTAAGGCATCATTTATACCAGACTTGCTCCAGACAGAGGAACAGTGACCCAGGTCCATGGATCCTAGTACAATGTGAGACCCATAGCTATGGAGAAGCTCTCCTGGAATTTCCTTTTGTAGGAGGGCTTGGTTTCCTTGCCCTGTTCTTGTTACTCTCCTCTTGCCAAGCAGAACACAGTTGGCTGGCATTTTCCTAAGACCATTGCGAGAAGTGCCTTCAAAAACACAATGTCACATGTGCTGGAGCATGCCTCCAGTCTGAGCGAGTTCCTGGCAGCCTGACGTGCAGGGGCAATACTGAATTAGTTCCTGATGCCTTTACATGCATCACAACAAAAAGATGTCACCCACTGGCATAAGTGTGTTGAGTCACTACATCTCCCAAGGCTGCCAATGCACAAGACGCATAACCGTTTCCCAGCACAGACCCACAAGCGTTCTGGCTCCTGCCAAGTGACACACATGCTCCACTTGGCCCCCCAGCATTGCAAGGCACAAGTGGGTCTGCCTTTCCCTCTCCCTCTGCCTACCATGATACGGCTGTGAAAGGAAAATAGGAAGAGCCCAGGGAAAGTTCCACACCGGTCCCAGGTTATAAAACTTGGTTCATATGAGGCTATGGAGATTCCTCCCCTACCCTCCCCCCCAAAAAAGGGAGGTGGGGGTGGAGGAAATAATTAAAAATAAATGATGGTTAGGACCAAGTTCAGGCCTTTGATGTGTGCTCTGAGTCTGGGAGCCCAAGAAGCAGTTATACGTTTGATGCCCCACTATTTCTGTACTGGGCATAGGCTCCATTTTCCATCACTGCCTCCTGGACTGCATCTGATCTTATTTCAACTACCTTCTTCATGCATATGCTCAACAGGACTTTTTTATTATTTCTTTTAATATTGAGTGAAACAATGACAGATTTTATGGGCCAGTCTCAACCCTATAGACCAGTATGTCCCAGGGCTCTTCATCAGGGTATGGCAAGGACACAATACCTCCACTGGGAGGGCCAGCAGGGCAGAAATAGGAGTTGGGATGCTTCCTAGGGAAAACACAGAACAAGGGAGAGAATGTCTTCTTCACAGGGTGAAAATGCCTCACCTCACCAACAAGGTGAGAGTGTTAGGGTAGTAGACTGGTAGCAAGGCCCTACAGCTCTTGCTCTATGCATGCTACCACCACATAAGTGGGACAACAAAGGGGACCAGCACTGTAAAACATTTGTCTGGAGTGCCAGGGAGATCTGTCCCTGGCTTACAAACACCACCCATTTCTCTCTGCTGTGGTGACTATGACTGTCTATGTTAAGCAAGTTGGCAGCTGGAGAATAGAGAAGGATGATGCAAAAGGGGAGGCTGGAAGGCTGTTGAGCCTGGATGGACGGACAGATGGATAATTATTGCCTTTAGGGTCCTGGGAGGCAGGTAAATTGTAAGAGAAGCTGTAATACGCCATAAAAAGAATATATCTTGTTGAAGCTGCGATTTGACACAGCCAGGAGAGTTATGAATTTTAGTTCAAGAGCCAGTATTATTTTAGGTTGCCCTTGAGGATCAGGATTCACAGGCTGGAGATGAAGTGGATGTTGTATAAAAATGTTTCCCCACTGGTAAGTGGGTGTTTCTGCTCTTCACTGAATAGTCTGTGTGATACGCAGTTTTAGGGAGGGCATTTTCTATAAGGCATAAAATATATCACATTACAGGTGAGAATACGTGGGATTCAAAGCTTTTGATGGGTATGAAGTGAGACAGCTTTGAAAACGTAGATAGCTGGGTCAATGACAAAATGTGTAATTTTAATGCCTTTGAGGTTTTACTTCTGGTGAGTATTTGCTTCACCACACCTCCGGCTTAGGATAGGTGTGGGGGTTTCAAGGAAGAAATGTCACGAACAGGCAGTGAGTTGGGCTGTGGTGCAAGAGAGACACTTGTCAGAGATCTCAGCATTGCAGGAAAGAGGCATCAGAATAAGGGGCTCGTTAGAGGACAGCCGATTGACTTTTGACATCTCTGCTCTCTTCTCTAACTGCTACCCCTCTGGATAAATCTTGTCTGACTAGCAAGGGCTTCTCCAAATTGCTGTGTCTATCCATTAGACCCATTCACTCAAGGGCGTGTTCACAGGAGAACTGAATAAGGCACAGCTGAGCCTCTAGCCAGGACATGGCATCCCTTCATTCTTCTTTGCCTTGAGCATTAAACTGTTACCCTCAGTCCTGCATCCCACATCTGCCATGCTCTGAACTGTCAGGGGATTGAGTTAACAAAACCTGGCACTGAAATTCAGCCTCAGGGGAGGTAGCAAACTAGCAAGCCAAGTTAGGACCTATTCACCAGAAAAGCTTTGCCATCAAGAGGGTGAAGCCATCCACTCCCCCTGCATATGTATTGTCCTCTCTACTCCACTGGGGATGTAGAAGTCCCAGTGGCAGCTGCGAGTCACAGAGGACTTGTTCTGGAGTAAAAGCAAAGACCAAATTGCACACAGGTTCACCTGTATGAGCTGACCCCCCTGCTTGTCAGCAGTACAACCACCCAGAACAGCATAATTATTGTAAATGTAATTAATAATGATCTGGGAAGATTATAACTTTCTCTCTCTCTTCTTCTTCCCAATTCCCCTCCAAACTTTATGGTTGTGCCTTTTTTGGCAATCCCAAAATAGTAATTTGATGCAAACTTTGGCCACAAATCCAATGGAGCTTGATAGGCTTTAAATGAGGGGAGTGGGGGTTAGGCAGGGGCAATTGCCTTAGTAACTGTTCTTGGAGGAAGGCCATTGATGCGTTTTCATTACTCAAAAGAAGTAAGCCAGAAAGAAAACAAGTGGCAGGACATCCATTAGAAAATAACTATGAATAATTATAGAGTGGGGATAAATGGAAGTCCAGGGAATTACTTCAGAGATATAATCATGAGCCCACATCCAGGCCAGTTACTGGTGGCTAAGAAGAGGAGGTATCCAAGCAGTGTTTGAGGGCCCCTCTGGTTTGAGTCTTTCTCCATCCAGTCTTGCATGAGCCTGCATCCCTTCACTGAAACTGTTGTCCCCAGTCTCTCAGCAGGACCCCAAAACACTACATGAATTCCTGACCTTACAGCACTGTGCAGACCTTCAGGTATGAGGCTCCATGCATGTGTCTGGGACAGGATATAGACAGGATATTTTCCTTTCACAACGGGGAAGCTGAAAGCCCAAGCCGTGGCTTGCACTAGTTCAGTGAGGATCTTAATTGTCCTTTGAATGATACAACTGCTCTACTCATTTTAGGTACTTAATGCAGGAGCCTGTATGCAGGCATCCCACCAGGAGAAAACTCTGCAAGAAATCAAGATGTAATTGTCAAAGGGAGGAGAAAGGAGACTTTTCCCTAGTCACCAGGGCTACAAATGGGAACAGCCAGTTCCTTCCATCCCCACATCCCAGAGTAGTTTGGATGTTCCTGGGAACTTCTGTGACATCTCAGCAGTAGAGATAGGCTGGTTTCTAAGCACTGTTCAGAGTCAGGCTGTAAAGATCACATCTCCTCATCTCCAGAAAGCCTCTAAACCATCCATACTCAATCCCATCAATGCTGCCATCAGACACCCACCTATACGGCTCACCATGAAAATTACACCTCCCTGCCCTTTGGAGACAGGTTTAGGTGCATTCCTAGTAGTGATATCAATTCAGACATGAACTTTTCCAGGCAAGTGTTAAAGCAAAAGTAAAATCAAAACCCCAAATTCATCTTTGCTCATGCACAGACCAGGAGGGAATCCAGAGTGTATGAAAGATGAAAAAGAAGAAAAAAAAAATCAGCAGGGCACGAGAGGCTGTTTTCTCACCAGCTCCTCAGGCACTATGCAAAGGTTTAGGAAAGGATGTGCACAGCATCTTGGAGGGAGCTGATGGTCACAGTCAGGAGTCATCTCTTTGAGGTAAAGCACTGCTTATTGTCAGTTCACAGGGACAGGCAGCAGGTATGTGATGACAGAGGACATCACACTCATCACAAACAGCAAGCGACTGCTGGATTCACAGTCAACTCAAAGTGTATTTTCTATACTAAATCATCATCTGCTCACAGCAGAACCTGCAAACCATTACTGGACAGAAAGAAGCATGCTCCCGCAAACAACTGCTTCTTCCAAGAGATACCCCTCTCCTGCCACAGCAACAATCTACTGTATTTCTGGGTCACCCACCACCATGGTACTGCAAGGTCACTACAGCTCCTTAGTCTATGCCAGAAAGACATAGAAAGACCCTGTATTTTATTGCACTACAAGGTAAATCATTAGACAATACCTCCAGAAGAAAGCAGGCTGAAGCATCTGTTCAAGTTTCCCAGAGACCATCTGAATTTATGCTCTTCTTTTTATTTACACCATTTTTTATTCTGATTATTGATGATGTTTCTAATTTGTTTTTATTAGATGCAGGTGTTTTCTGCACTTCAGCTGGGAACACTTTCCCTTTTCAGCCAATTCCAGATCTACTTTGTGTCTCAGTCACCTTTTGACTACGACACTGAAGAGGCAGAGAAAGGGAGAGAAAAAAAGAGATACCAGGTTTTGCTCCCTCAGCAGATGAATGTTAAAGTGTTCTAGTGATTCAGCCAGTGCATCTGCCTGAGGCCAAAGGAGAGGCATTGTCTGAATCTAAAACAATTAATAACAAAAAAACCCAACGTGGGCAGCAGAGAGCAGGATGAGGTGGAAAGCAAGTGAATCACACGGATATTGCCAGCTTGTAGAGCACCTCGACAAAAATTCCAGTCGTTATCAAAGACAGCCTTTTAAATCCACCTGGTCGCCTCCAAGATAGAGAAGCCTTATCAAGCCTGTTGAGCAGACAGGGGAAACCGAAGCTTCATTTGCAACTCATTCCCGGTCCTCTAAAGTCTCTGGAAGAGGCCCAGCCTCCGCCCCAGAGCCAGACTGCAGTTTCCTGATGCCCCAGGAAGCATGACACCATGCATAGGCCCATGCCCATGGAACACGTGGCTGAGGGGTACGGGGCATAGTTACTGACTCCTGCATGTGCACTAGGAGGAACATCAAGCCACTTGCCCCACACTCAGGCACAGCCTCCAGGTCCTTTGAGAGCCACCAGCAATGCAATGACCTCTGCTCTCTGTTCCATCTGGGAAGGTGCAAACGGGAACCTCTGTTGTCTGCTCATGATGAAACATCTGTCTTTTCCCTGTTAGCAGAATAAACTAATTTTGTCTGTACTCAGGCAACAGGAATTTGTCCTGAGTCATTTTTGCCTCTATCATTTAATCATCCAGTGCAGCCTTTTTGCTTCAGTCTTCGTGAAAGACTCCAAGGACCTTGTGATTGCTCAGGATGCGATGTCCCTCATTTACCAAATCCCTCCACCTTGCAAGCTGACTCAGGAGGGCCACAGGGAGATGGAGGCACCTCGGTCACCAGTTGAATCTTGTCAGCTGAGACTAGATAATGTGAAACAGAGTCAACACAGCCCCACAGAACACCCAGGTGCTGATCTGGTATGGGGGGACTCCATTTCTACATGCGGTTTAAAATTGATAACGCCACAGGGCATGTTAAAAAGCAAAACATTGATGCCGTCTTCACTGCAAGCATCAGTTGCTTTGTTTTTTTAATGACAGAGAAAACTGCTTGCAAAGAGATAATTTCATTCAGCCTAGCTCTTGCTGGATGTGAAAGGAAGTCCTTGGAGGTGACTCTCCAACGTATCCAGTATGCCACCTAGCCCTCGCTAGCTCTACTACACCCGCTGCTGCAGGACGAGCTGCTCCAACCTGCTGGAAAGGAGCTCCCAGCACAGAAACTGTGAACACTTGTTGGGGTTATCACCACAACTAAGAAGGCATTGTCCAAGGGAAGGACAAACATCTTAGGAAGAAATCACATTTCACTTCCAACACTGAACCCAGTTTCAGTTTCCATGAAAAAGGAAATATCTTGTCCATATCTGCACTGCCTGCTCTTGCCCATCTTCCTTTTCTCCACTGCTGTCTCAGACTTGCCCCATTAATTCCACTTTTGGCACTTGTTTTTTCCGTCCAAGCATGAAATGTTGACTTTTTTTTTGATAATGATGCTTCAGGCACCTGATTTCACAACCTGTTGGTGTTTTTTAACATTTGAACATGAAAAAAATTCTCCTGTATAGGCATTATTTTGCTAATGAGTTTCAGATCTACACAAACCGGACAGAGGTTTTGGAGGGAGAAGGAAAAAAAAAATCTCACTCTCATATCTGTGATTCAGCTTTTAATCTTTCTAGATTTCCTGAAGTTGTTTGATGTTCTACATGCCTCCAAAACACACAGATTACCCCAGCCTGATTAAAGCATGTGTTCCATCCTCTTTATCATATCCAGGAAAGTCAGTGCTTTTGCACATTACAGACAGTATTGTAATGAAGTGTGACATACTCAAGATGTAAAGAACAGTAACTGCTTTCCAAATAATTATTTCCTTTTTTTTTTTTGCAACAGTGCCCTTTGTAACACATAGAGCCTCATGGCAATTAAGTATATTAGAAGATGCCAACTAAATCCTTGGTTTCCCTTGAATATTTTCTGTTCACTCCCCCAAGACAAGAAGCATAGAACTTGATTGTGATCTCCCTTGGAAGAGCACAAGCCAGGAGAAATGTCATCTGTGAAAGCTACAGGCTCTCCTACAGCTCATGACCAGCCATACACTGCACACTGCCCCATTGCTTTTTGGAGTGTCAGAAAAAGATGCCAAAAAATAGTTCTTCTGAGGAGCATGGACCAGGCATTCGTCTGGAACTGCATGCTTACTGCTGGGCTCAGTGGTTCAATGAAGTAGTAGACCCAGGATCCCCATGGCTGAGGCTACTTTCATAATGTGGGAAAACCCACCATTAGGGCACATCTTATAGCTAAAACCATGTTGTCTTCTGGTTGAGGATATGACTCAGTTTCCAGGTGTGCTTTCATGGATGAAGGTCCTCATAGTACTGTGTGGGAGCAAAATAAGGGTGGCCACTAGACAACATCACAGCACCTGGACTTTGCAATCCTCTGAAAGCTCAAGACAGGCAGATCTAAATTAGAGTAGCTTCCCAGGTATCCCTTGCAGGATCTCTACCCCATGGCAATCCAGCCATGCCCAAGCCTCCTATGCCAGGGCTTGCACCTGGGCTCGATGGAGGCAGTTCTCTACATGCCTCACCATTCTGTGTCTAGCAGGTTGGAGTGCAAATGAAACCTCTTCTCCACCCCCCTAGATACTCTTGCTGTGTCTGTATTAGGTATTAATATACAGGGCACACTATTTATTAAGAGTGGAGGAGAGAACGAGGAAAACAAAAGCCCTCTCACAATGTGCTTCCAGATCTCCAGGTGAACAGTGCTCACTCTCCACCCAGTGCTATATTCTGCTAAGCACCCATTCAGACTGGAGGAAGATTCTCATAAAAATGAGCGGCAGGATGCAATTAATATGCTGTAAAAGTCATAAGCGTCAAATGGAGAAACCATTTAAAAACACTTCTAGATAATATCCTAGGGGGTGGCTTTTCTTGCCTTAGGGGAGCCAATTTTTTGGTAGTTAACTGTGATCTAAGCACAGATTCAGTAGTATTACATAAAATCTCTGGAAAACCTCTTGGTAGAAAGGAAAGCTTTGCAATGTGGATTTCTTTTTTGAAAAGGGAAGGGAAGACAGGAGGGAGTTAATCTTTACCACAAAGCCCACATGGGGCAGGAAGGCAGTAAAACAAGGAACACCTGAGAAGCGCAACAAAAGCCTTAAGCTTGGAAATTTTGGAGAAGAAGGAGTTAATGCTTTTAAGCAACCATCCTCCTCTTACCATAGATAAGGGTGCATTCTAGTGGCAAAATCCATGCAATGCAGCTGCACAGCTGACTGATCTAAAAAGAAACCTGGGGAATATGAGGCTTTGGAGTAGTGCGTGCATATGTGGAAGGAGGTTGACTAGAATCACATATAAACCTCAGCCAGAATTGGCTGATCTCTTTTAATTTACCACTCTCCTGGTATAGAACCCTGTGCTTGTAACCGAACTGCAGCCCCATTCCTCCCAGCTGGGTTTGCTTTATCCTCCTGCCCTAGGTGTGACATCCCTGTGCACAGCTGACTGGGCCGCCCACAGGACTGCACACTGCAATTTTGGAGATTCCCTTTGCCATGCTTCCAGATTCCCTGCTCCCAGCAATGAATGAGCACTGAGGGAGGCAAGTGCAAAGGACCACGGCCTGGAGAGCTGTAACCCGTAGGAATGCAGTGGTGGAACAAAAGACAACAAACACCAAGCTGTCCAGGACAGAGAACAAGCATTGCAAAGCACTTTTTTTTTTCCTCTCCCTTCCCACTTTGTGCAGGGCAAGAGGCAGAAGAAGAATGAGGTAAAACGTGCGAACTGGACTTCACATGGCAAAATTCCCCTTGTTTTCTGGCATGCTCTAAGCAACAGTGAACTTTTCCAAAAAGGAATCTAACAGAGTTCTTACAAGCAGCCTAAACCCTGCTCCTGCTCACTGTCCAGCTGCATTAACCCTTGCTGTTTGGGGATGTCAGGGGCACGCCCTGGCACTGGGCAAAGCCTCACTTCATTTTAACTCCTCACCCAGGGGCAAAGAGGCAGGAGAGGTGGGCATCCTGCATATACAAAGGCTCTTTCCTGGACTAGGGTGGGCAAGAGGGTCTTCCTGAGGTGCATCCAGCCATCTCCTTGTTTTGCTCACCCCTGGAGCTGATGCACTGGCTTCACCTCTGAGGGTTTCCAGCCTACCAGCTGCCCAGGCAGCAGATGGGGATCCATATTCCACCAGCACAGGGTACAGCATGCAGAATCAGGTCCTGCAAACTCAATATCCTCCCGTTCCTCCCCAAATTCAGAGCTCTGACCTCTCCCTCCCAGCCTCTCAGCATCCCAGGCTGATGTGCAGCCTCATTGCAAATACTTCTCTCTTTTTTTTTTCTTTCTTTTTTATTTTAAAACATGAAGATCTGATTTTTTTTTACCCCCTCTTCCCCACGCTCGGCTTCCCTTTCCTCCTCCCCCTCCTCCCCTTGTCTCTCCTCATAATATTATCCTTGATCGCTGCCCGAGGTTTGAAGCCTAGAAGTCAGAAGCTGTGCACCCCACCCCCACGGCTCGAGTGTGCACTGATAGGGCCCTCGCTGCTGGCACCTCGTCAAGCTGAGGTGTCATTGGGATCTCAAATTGCAGCTAGGGGCTGGCAGGCGGCCAGAGGCAGTCTATTTAAAAGACAGCCTGTTCTGCAGTATTCAGTCTCTTTAGAAACTTCTCCAGGGGAAAAGTGTTGGGAGATCTACAAAGTGGATTTTTCTTTTCCCTCTCTTTTCTTTTTTTTTTCCCCCCCTTTCCTCCTGTTTTTTTACCGCTCCTTTGCAGACTTTGCAACAAAACACTCCAACTTTGCAGAACACTTTTTTTTTGCCTTTTTTGGCTTTTTTTTTTCCACTTTTTTTTTTTTTTTTGCCTGTGCAAATCTCGGAAGAGGAAAGTGGGAGGGTTGAACAGAGCCGATCGAAACACAACTTTGCTTCATACCAAGCTTCCCAGCACCTCGCTGCGTCGGGAGAGACTGTTTTTTTTTCTTCTCCTGCAGAAGAAGAGAGAGAGAGGGAAGGGGAGATTTGCATCCCCTCTTCCTTCTACTGCGTCCCCACCTTCCCCCCCTCGCCTTGACCGCTTTGATGCACTAATAGCAGGACACTGGTTTTCAAGGAACTTTCTGCTCCCTTCCCAACCTGCCTTTGGGAAGAGAGTGTGTGTGTGTGTGTGTGTGTGTGTGTGAGTGTGTGAACTCGCCGTCCCACCTCCCCAAACCCCCCTGCTCCCCCGCACCTCCCCCTGCAACCTGTAGGCTCTGCAACCCCTGCAGCCTTTTCTCCCTTTCCCCCCCTTCCTTTCCTCCCTCTCTCTCCCTCTCTTTTTTTTTTTTCTTTTCCCCCCTCCCCATCCCGGCGCAAATTCCCCCTTTCCTGGGGCGACTAAACGAAAAACAAGCGAAAAAAAGAAAAAATTAAAAATTTAAAAGAAAAAAAAAAAAAAAAAAAAAAAAAAAAAAAAAAAAAAAAAAAAAAAAAGCAAACCTAGACACCCCCCCTGCCCTCTTCTCCCAACGCCAAAAGAAAAGCAGGAGGGTCTCGCACCCCGAGAATAAACCCCTGCAAGGAGGGGCTGCGCTTTCCGAACCTCTTCCCTTTTGATCTTTTTCATTTTTATATATCTTTTTCTCTATTTTTTGCCCCCGAAGGGGCAAGCGGGCCCGCCCCCGCGCCCCGTCCCGCAGCGTCCCCGCCGCGATGCTGCTGCGGCTGCTGGTGCTGCTGGGCGCCTGCCCGGGGCTGTCCCGCTGCCTGGGCTCCTTCGTGCAGTGCGAGCCCTGCGACGCCAAGGCGCTGTCGCTGTGCCCGCCGCCGCCGCTGGGCTGCGAGCTGGTGAAGGAGCCGGGATGCGGCTGCTGCCTCACCTGCGCCCTGCCCGCCGGGCAGCCCTGCGGCGTCTACACCGAGCGCTGCGCCCGAGGGCTGCGCTGCCTCCCCCGCCAGGGCGAGGAGAAGCCGCTGCACGCCCTGCTCCACGGCACCGCCGTCTGCCTCAGCGAGAAGAGCTACCGCGAGCAAGCCAAGGCCGGTGAGTGACACCCCCCGCCGCCACCTTCTCCCGTCCTCGTCCTTCCCGGATGCTTTTCCGCCTCGCCGCCTCCTTTTCCATCCTTTCCACCTGCTTTTTCCACCCCGCCACCGTCTCCTGACCGCTTTTTTCTCTTCCTTCTGGCTGCTTTTCCCTGCCCCTCCGCTCGCTTTCCCTGTTCCACCTTTCCCATCGCTTTTCTATTCCCTCCCACCGTCTGCTTTTCCCGGCCCTCCCGGCTGCTCTTCCCATCCTTCCGGCTGCTTTTCCATCTTCCCGGCTGCCCTTCCGTGCCTCCACTCGCTTTTCCGCCTTCCTGGCTATTCTTCCATCTTTCTCCCCGCTTTTCGGCACTCGCCCTCCCCAGCTGCTTTTTCATCTCTCCCCCTCCCCCACCGTGCGCTTTTCTGTCTTCCCGGCTGCTCTTCCATCCCCCTCCACCCCCGGCAGCTGCTTGTCCATCTCTTTGGCAACTTCTACATCTTTCTGCCTGATTTTCCTCTTGCACGCGCACACGTATGCACTCTGGCTGGTTTTGTACCTTTCCAGCTATTTCCACATTCCTTTACCTCTCCCCCCTCCACCAGTAGCTTTTCCAAGCCCTCGCTTGCTTTTCCAGCTGCTTCTGCACCAACACCGCTTCCTCTGGCGGCTCTGCCATGCCCCTATAGCTCTTCCACCTTTCCAGATACTTTTCCATCTTTCCGGCTGCTCTTCCACCCCGTCAGTTGCTTTTCCATCCCCCAGTTGCGTTTCCATCTTTGCGGGCACTCTTCCACCCCCCTGGCTGTTCTTCCACCGACCCCACTGTTGCATCATCTCACAACCTCCCCCACCCCCACTTCCATCACCAGCTCCGGGTTGTCCCATCCCCAGTGGAAAGCTTTTCTCCCCCACCTCCCAGATGCACCCAGTTAGTCACAGCTGCATCCCAGTCCTTTCCCGGCTGCATCCTTCACATCTTTACTGCATCCCTTGTATTCACCCTCTCCTGACCCATTTCTCTCACCGTATCCTCCTCCACCTTGCCCTAGGGCCCGGGGCGGCCTCAGCAGCATGAGATAGAGGGGAAGGCAGGGACACCTCCTTGAAACCATCTGTCCCATCCCCAAAGTCCTCACCCTCCCCACCAGGTTTCTTGCTCAGCCTCTCCCTTTCTCCTTGGAACCCTGCAGCCTGCTCCTCCTGGCTGCCCGCCGCTGGGTGTCTTTGTTGAGCAGGGCGTTAAAGTCGAGGGATGTGCAGGTGCATTAGGGGTAGGGACTACGCGGAAGGAAAAAGTAATGATGGTGTGGCTAATAATCAGATAAAAAAGGTTAAAAACAAGCACAAGGCTAGCACAATAGCAGTAGTGTAAAGCCAAGCTTCTGAAATATGTGTGACTTGCATGTGACGAAAGCACAAAAGAAAGTGTTCCTTCACTTTGGCAAGTGTTAAACTCTGGATCCTATAGCTTAAGCAAAGATGCTTTCCCTATATTCTTCCCAATACATCTGTATTTCTGCTGTGGTGTGAAGGGGAGGCAGGGAGGGTATCTGCATGCCCAGTGGAGTTCAGAACCACTTGGCAAAACAACCAAAACAGGAACAAGCCCTCCACTTTTTTTTTGGTCCATAAAAGTTATTTTTGCTTGTTAGCAAGCTTCTGCTTATACCCACACAATGGGAATCCGTTTCTCCTTTCTAGCACCTAATAAATCTTGATGCTTTTATTATTTTCCCGTTTTGCTGCTTGCAGGCAGTGGTTGTGTTGCTACACTCCACCCTTCAGAGAAAAAACAAATTCTGCATGTATAACTTACCCCTTACTCCCAAATGACAGCTAATGTCCAAACTCCCCTAAAATCGGCCAGAAACAGCAAAGGTGAGCTGGGTTCTCTGAAGGGGAGCTGGAAAGGACAAGGTCTGGGAGGAGACCTGTGCAGGGAGAGGAGGATGATGCCAGGAACCACGTTCCTGCTGTGGAGCCCAGGAAGCTGGTCAGAGACCTGCTGGCAGCAGAGCTATGTGAAGTATCCTGCAGCACGTCTTCTCTGGTGTTTATTCACTCTGCATGTGTGTGTGCAGCCAGTGGGGGTGGGCAGTGTGGTCAGGAAGGCAAAGCGGAGTGGTTGGGAGAGTGGGGCTGAGGGTGCCCTGTGCACACCAAAAGCACTTGGCTCCCAACATGAATCTCCTTTTGTTCCAGCTGCCTCACTCTTCCCAAGGAAACTGGTCCTTTAGCAGGTGCTTTGCATGAAACCTTTGGCATGTGCGCTTGTAATATCACTGCTTTTGGTTTCCTTGAGATGAGGAGCTCCTGTTTCATGAACAAGGAGAGAGAGATAGGAAAGAGGTTGCAGGTTTGTTGCAAAACCATCCCCCTGGCACCACCTGCACTTCCAGTTTGGACTCCCCAAGTGCCGCAGGGGGCTCTTTTTGATGGGTTTTTTTTGCAGCCAGGAGATAAGCCTGTTTTGGACAGGCTGCTGCAGGAAGCCACAAGAGACCAGCAGGCTCCTCTTGAGATTTGTGTGATTGCAAAAAAAGAAATAAAAAATAAATCAGGAATTCCTAAGGACGGGAGAGGGAAAAATTCTCTTGGCATTCGACTGGTAGCATGTGAGAACAAAGTATATTTTCATAGGCATGTTTCTAAGCAACGGGACAAGGAAAGAAATTAAGTTTGACTTGAACTTTCTGGCCTCTGCCAGTTTGGCCAGGAGTGCAGGGACCATGAGCTGGGGAAGCTGGCCTGGCCCTCCGATCTATCAATGACCAAAATTGGCCCTGAACTGTGAACCACTGAGAAAGAATCAGCAGTCTGTAAAATAAACTATGTGACAGCAGCAAGGACTAGATCAAACTGCATTTCTATCTATTTCTGCTCTTGCGCTGGCTGAGTTTAAGATTGCAGATGCTTTCCTCCTTATAGTAGAGGTGGAGACACAACAAGCAATATTGCAAGCTTGGGAGGCTGGGCTTGGCTCTTCTGTAGACCAGATGCCACGCCTGGGGACAAGAGGCTCCCAGGCACAGTGCCTCAGTTTCCTCATCTGTAAGCTGGGCAAGCAGTACTAAGAAATGATGGAGCAGCTGGGCAGGATGTGCTCCTGGTCAGAAATGAAAGCAAATGTGGGATTAAAGAGGTTTGGTAAGGCTCGTTTTAGGTAGACGGCTGCATAGGTACTGACAGGATGGTCCCTGTAGTCCTTCTTGGCACAGCAGTGAGACACTGTCCTTTACCAAAAGCCAAAGATCACAGCTGTAATTGACTGTTCCTGGTAAAAAACCATGAAGGAACTTCATTTATGGGATAGGTTGAGGGATTCTGGGTTTTCTCTATTTTGTTTATGTTTCCTTTGAAATACACCACGTCTTCCCATTTTTCTTCCCTCAGCTCCCACCAGACTTCCTCCTGCTGACACAGCAAGGTCAGGCTGAGCGCTGGGGAGTGGAGGGCATAGACTGGAGCCTGCTGCCCTAAAAAGGCTGTGGAAAAACAAAGGTTGTCAAATATTTCCTTCTCCTCTCATTCCTGCTCTCTTTCTAGAAAGCGAGCAAGACTTGGCAAGTTTCCTGATGAAACCATGAGCCAACGATAACCAGGAGGGGAAAGGAGGGGGAGGGGGCATTGCAGAATTAGTCCTAAGAAAATCATCTTTGCTGTGTCAGCTGGAAGTAGGCGGAAGAGGAGTGCTGCTGAGCCCAACTTTCCTGCAGCTCATGTTCAGTGCAGTCCTTTATCCCTCCCAACATAATCCCTCCTGCCCTGTTTCTCCTTCCCAAGCATTTCTGCTCCTGGTCTGGGGTTGTGGGGCTTCAGGGGAGAGTGATGGGGACACAGCAGGGCAGGGGGGCAGCTCCACACCAAGGTCCAGGGGAAGGGTGAGGGTTAGGACAGGGGTCATGGGAGCAGGGAACTTGGGATACACCAGCATGCGAACACATGTCACTCAAAGAGGGACCAAGGTTGTGCAGAGCAGCAGGTCTTTTGACTAACCAGCTCCCAAGCTGTCAAGGTGAAAGCTAGTAGCAACAGGCCTGCGAAGCTTCTGATCCGTAACAGGAAAATCTCCATTTTTCTTTGATCTGAAGTTTCAACAACAATAACAATATATAAAATTTTTTTTAAAAAGTGAAATCCATAAGGTACCAGTAAGAGAGCCAGGTTTCTGCGGTGTGTGTGTATGGGGGAAGGAGGGATGGGGTGGTTCAAACAGGAAAGGAGGGGCCTTGGCTGGAAAGATTTTTCAGCAACCTGGTTTGTAAGGAAGGAGCAAGAATATTAAGTAGTTGATCCAAATGAAATTCCTGCTGGGTGCCAGCAGAGTTCACTGGAGAAAAGACGTGGCTCTGTGCAGGCTTGTGTGTGTGCGTGAGTGACAGAGCTTCTGAGTTCCTGCACACTGCTGTCAGCCTGGACCCACTCCAGGTAAACTAAGGGAGCCCCTCCAGAGCCTGTATGTACTGCTGCAGCAGAGAACAGGTTCTGGCCTTGAGTGGGAGCCTCCGCAAACCTGAGGGATGCTGGAGGAAGGTTGTGTGCCTCCTCCTGTCGATACTTAAGCACTAGCATCCCATGCCCAGATGACAGTTGCAGCTTTGGCACATCAGTAGCATGAGTACAGTTGTGTGTGTCTGGAAGCACACATGACTGCAGGGTGAGGTGTCCCATAAGGCTCGGAAAAGAGGGGAAGGAAAACTTGGGTACATTTTGTGCCAGCTTTAGGACAGCCCCTAGTTTCTTCTGGTTGCATAGTTTGGCACATATGTGTCAGGGCAGCTGGGAAGGAAGGAAAGGAGAAGCAGCGACTGGGTGCTGCCTTACAGGGACCGTGGTGCTCTGCTTCCTCCTAACGTCCGCTGGAAGTTTTACTTGCACTGGGTCGAAAGATGTCACAGATCAGCAGTGAGAGCTGTTATAGCAGTGGCAGTTCCCAGTGCTCCTCACCCAAACTGGAAAGCCTGGGAGCAGTCTAGGAAGGCAGGCACCTTCATCCTCCCCTACTCAGTGGGGTAAGCCACTAAGAAAAGTTGCAGCTAAGTCACAGGGGAGATTAAAAGGCTCATGGCACAGCAAATCCTGCCTTTTTTTTTCCACCAAGCATTTAGTAGCATAAATTCAAAGATCAAATATAAATAAAAGCTGAATTTTGCTGGAACATACCTCTCCCTCAGTGTGAGCTGCAGAGAAGCAAGATTAACATGCACAAGGAAGATATGCATGTGAGCATACACACACATGTATCTGTGTTCACACGCCCACACACACCTGTACAAACATTTAATGTGTGCAAACACACAGAGCATTTTTGTCTCTGGGGGCAGAATGGTTTCCAGGTAGCACACACAAACCTCTCTGGTGTAGTGGTTCTGCTTATGACTGGTACATTGGTATTTTGCTGTCAAGATCAGATACTGGCGTACAGACCGTCCTACCCTATCTTCCCAATGAGGGCTGAGAAATGAGGTGCAGCAGGTGATCATATCAAACAAGGGGAGGCAGGGAAGGAGAGAGAGGAAAGATATTCCTCTCGGTCATCTGCATGGATCTGAACTTACCTCCCGTGTTTGGAAGTGGGCTGTACTGTATTTTTTGGATGGGCTGAGTCTACATTAGCTAAATAACCTGAGAGATATTCTAGTAAAGGTGCAGATAGGTTGTAGCTTGAGGAGGGCAACTGATCCTCCTGCTGGATGTGCCTGGTGGCATCAGTAGAGGAGAGAGCATCAGGGGCACTGAGTGCGCTGGGATCCTGAAAACTTCTCTTTGCCCAAGCAGCAACAACTGCCCTTTGGGAAAGCAGCAAAGAAGAATTGGACTGGGGAAACATCACAAATTTGCTGCAATGTGGTAAGCTGAGGGCAGGAGAAACAACCTCCAGCACAGGGGAGGAGGAAGCAGCAAGGCTTGATGACATGGTACATGCAAAGGTCAAAGATGATGCAAAAATTTTGGCCTGGGTAAACTCAGTGGCAGCCAGCGTAATAACCACCTAGTCATTTGTAAGAAGATTTTTTTAAGGTAAAAATGGAGATATTATCTGTTTATCCTCAGGACAGGTATAGCCACCAAAAGCACAAGGAGGCTGTGCTGGCGAAGAGGAAAGGGAAACCTGAGAGTCCTTGAAAACCTGCTGGGGCTCCTCAAAGACCTGGACACCCCAGGCCCATTTAGTGAAAGCTTTCATGCCATATCTTGCTGAAGCAATGTGCAGGGCTGAGCATATGTCATAGAGTGGGATTGTGGCTGTACCAGCACTCCCAGACCCCAAGGCTGCCTGTTTGAGATCACTGGGCATGGGTCATGCTTGATGCCTCTGTCGTTCCAGGAAGGGTCACGTTGCACCACTTAGGTCTCACAAGACAACTCCCTGTTCTTTCAGCTGTGTAGCCAAGGCAACTCTCAGCAAGATGTTGTGTTTGAGGTGGCTCTTTGAAGTTAGTGATCTGAGGGGACCCCTTAGTGTTTATGTCAGCTTGCAGATAATCCCAGTAGAAGCCAGTGTAATGTTTCTGCAGAAATTTGGGACTCTTCATGGTTAGATGTGGGCAAATTTTCCCTCAATGAAGCCATTTCTCAGCATGTTTTGGTAGATCTCCTGTCTGTTTATGATGTTCCCAGGACAAATGCTCTAACTGCCCATCAATTTATATCTTTTAACCATGAGCTTCTGGCTGGGAGACCACAGCTGCCTTAAGCTACGCCTGCAGGAAGGTCTAAGCTTCCCTAGCTACAAAGAGACTCTGATCAATGCACTAAACTTTGAGGATGCATATTATACTTATGCCTGTGGAGTCAGTAGGAACTTCTTGTGTGCATTTGTATAAAGCATTGTTCTCACTATTGCCCTCATTCTCCAGACAGCTCTGATGCTCCCATAATTTTTCCATGTGGCTCCACTGCAAACTCATGCATTGTTCCCTATTAGCTTGGCTTGATCCTGCAAGATGCTGAACACTTTTTCACTAGACCCAGAACATCATAGGCTTTTAGGCACCTAATCCTCTTCGTGGAAGCCAGTTACCTCAGTCCTTGAAGGACTGTGAGGCTAAAGCTCAAGATGCTTTTGGCTTCCGTAGGATTGGAAAGCTTCTAGCAGCTGCCTGCCTTGAGGGCTGTTATTGCACTTTGGTTTGTTTGCTTGTTGGATGGACACAGCTGGCTCACTGATGGAGATAATTGTTATGTTGATGGAGATAACTGGTCTGCTTGCTATTTAAGGGCAAGAAGGTAATCCTGACAGATACTTAAGGAAGTGATCCCCTAGATAAAGACAGAGGGATTGTATACTAAGGGTAATTTTGGAGGCAAATAAGCCAATAGTCATAATTCTTTTTTTTTTGTAGAAAACAGGCAGAAATACTTTCATTTTCCAAATTCATATGGGATTCATCCTCAGAGGACAATTAAATCAACAGATCCATTTATTATCCATGCTTAAGAAATCAGATGTTGTGCATTGTACTAATTATGAAAATCTAGTAATTAAATAAGCCAGTGAACAACTATAGAACCCAGCTTTCACTTTTTAATTTAAGGGTGCTGCCATAGCCACACGTATGTCTTAATAGATCTTAATAATGTTTCACTTTTGACTCCTGCTTTCCTGAAGAAATAGCAGAAGCAGGTGCTGCATCATTCCATAATCATTTCGGTGTTCGGTTACTTGGTTTTGTAATAGCAGAGGCAGCTTGAGGTTGCAGGAAAACCAGCAAAGTGCAGTAGCAGTTTTATCATTCCAGAAAGAGTTTGGACCTGCGGCAAAGGATGATTAGTTGTCTTCCTTGGAGCTTCAGACCCCAAAATGGAGGTCTGCACCCTTTGCTCCACCAAAGGACCTGCAATATTTTTTTAATGTTGGAAAGCATCTTCTCATCATGTTGGATCAGAGGGAATTGGTTAGTGTATGGTACAGTGCAGAGAGGGAAATAGCTAGAAGGAGCAAGAGTCATTCATTAGGATCAAGCTTGGACAAGTTTCTGCTTATCAATATTGTCAGAGTGTGAACATTGATACTTTTCTGTGGTGGACTGAGGGATTAAATAATGGCCAGGCCTACTCTGAGTGAAGTCTTTCTGAGAGAAGGAGCCATTAATAATTTAAAAGGGAGTCCTAAGGGTAGAGGTGGCAATCTCATCACTTGGAGGTTGTAAAAGTCAGGTTGGACAGTACATGTGATGATGTGTCATCTGGTGCTGACACAGAGATGAGCAATGGATGATCTCACAGATCTTTTCCATCTGGTTTAAGGCAGAGCTGTGAAAGTCAGGCTGAAGGCCTAGAAATCAGTCTAGGCTAGGCTGGAGGTTTCAAGCACAGCTGCATCCCTGAAATACGTGTGGTGGTGGACCAGTTCTCATCCAGCACCTGACACAAATGCATCTCCAGACTACCTGATGTGCCTTTATCTCTCCATGGGGAGGGCAAAGGGTTTGGCATTCTTGGTTCTTGCAGTTACTGGCAGCTGTTGAGAATGACAGAGACCCTTAATAATATAAGTGAGGATAGAACTTGTGATGGAAACCACCAGCCTCCAGTAGGAGCAACCTCTCACAGATTCAGTTCCAGTAGGCCAGCTGTGAAAAGCTTCTGCTCAGTATGAAACTAAATCAGATTCAAAACCCTGACTAAAAGGCCGGCTTCATCCATGAGCAGGCCAGAGAGCTTAGCATAAACCGTAGTGGCTGCATCTCTGGTAGGATGTCATCTCTATTAATGTAGATGTCTTCTCTTAATTGCATTGTTCTCAGGGTAAAATGCTACAGTGCCCACAGTGATGGTCAATATTCCAGCTTTTTTTGCCAGCAACACTCTTCCTGGTTCTCTTTCTAAGGCTTTCTTAGCACTTGGCTCTACTATGATTTGTCGTGTTTGCATTTCAGTGATTAAAATAGTATCAACACCGTGGCAGCATCCTCCTTTCAAGTGCAGGTTTCTTGACATCTTGTGTATATTGATGCCCACCTTCAGATGAGTTTTGGAGATAGGCCCACATAGTTTATGGAGGCAATGCCACCTACTCTTCTTCCCTAGAGACGTTTCCTCCATCACTCATGTTGAGGTACCTCCATATTAAAAAATCCTCATTGTCCCCTTCAGTCTCAGACCTTAATGATAGTTGATTGATGCTATTAGGCTTCTTCTCCAACCCATCACACCTCCTTCATTCCTAAAGACATAGTGAGGTTTTTTTCAGGTGATCCCTTCCCGCCTGCTGTCCAGATAAGCATCACACACTCTTTCGTTTTCATTCAGAAGACCTGAAAATAAGTTTGTTTTCTAGGAAGGGTTTTCCCATCCTTTTGCTACAGGTAAAACCAACAGAGAAACTGCTGGTAAACAAATAAAGTTTGTCAGGAGCTACTTTAGATTTTCCTCACTTTTACTGTCAGTTAAGCAGACTGTCATGCAATCTTTTCCCTGAGTTTTCTTTCTTTGTTCTTTTATGCTCTCAGTCATGCAGCCTGGTGGCTTTTTTGCTGCCTTTATTACAACCAATGGAATCTGCCACTAGGGTGGCTTTGTTGGAAAAGATGCAAAAGACTGAACGATTTCATTGTTTCCATGAAGGGAAAATATGTCTTGGTCACTATTATATTGAAGGATAATTTACTGAAATTTCTCTGGGTCATTCTTCAATTCACCTCTCACCATCTCATGCAGTTTCAGCATATGGAATGAAGAACGTCTGTAGTCTTCAGATGATCTGAGTGAAATATGTTTTATCTTCCTATCATCAGTGCATCAGCGACAGGAGCCTCTCAATGTAAATTTAATCCTGAAGTACTTCCTTTCCCTCCACTTTATAGTTCAGTTCCATGGAAGATAACTTTGTTCAGGAAATTTCAGGCTGATACAAGCAGCTATCTACAGACAGAGTGCCTGCAGTTTCGCAAGATGGCGCATGTTTGTTTAATTTAATTGTAATGGATGGGTGTTTGTTTGTCATCTTACCGGAGGGAGATCTGGGAAGTTTCCCAGCTCTTTTACCAGTTAGGCATTTTGGGTCCCATCTTGCACCAGAATGGTTGTTGCTGGGAGCCCCAAGTCTCTGGCCACACTGCCTGTCCATTACAGGCCCAGACCCTCACTGAACTTGATGTGTCTTATCTGTGCCCTGCCAGCTCTCAAGCTTCTGTTGAGAACTGAACACAGCCAGATTTAGGCGCTCTCTGGAGAGGAAGAGGCAAGTCAAAGTCAACAGTAAGCCACAGTCCTTGCTTGTATATCCCAGGTCAGAACAAGCCCAGTGCTCCAGCAGATGCCCAATCTTGGCTATTCCAGTGCAGTGTAGATACTTGGAATCTGCTGAACTAACAACCAGCAACATGTAAGGAAGGAGCCCATCTCTAAATGCGTTTTTCTCCTTGCTTTAGAGAGTTGCTCCCAGGGAGTTTTATTTTGTAGCTGCAGGAAGGAAGGGCAGCTCAGGAAAGTATCATTAGGCATACAGAAACACAGATCCTTCCTTACGGTTCAAGTTCCCATAGCTGTACCTCTCTCACCTCTGCAGCACTTGCTGGCACTGCAGAGAAGTGATGCTGACCCAGAGATCCGTTCCCACAGATAGGCCCTGTGCTTCCAGAGCACACCAAAACATGAGCTGGTTCCCTTGAGAGCTCTTTTCCCACATGCTGAGCTGCATTTCTCCCCTATCCAGCTCTGTATGAGGACACTGAGGTCATCAGGATGATGATCTCCTGTTCCCATGAATCCTATGTGAACCTGGGGGCAGCCCAAGCACTTGATATTCACGCTCTGCAGGTGAGCCCTGGCTGATGCAGCAGAATCTGCATCCGCAGGTTTCTGCTGAGGAGACAAAAATCTCCTGAGAAAGAACTGGTCTTCCAGGCTAGTTCAGCAAAGCCCAAACCAATAACTTTTTTAAAAAGCACCATAGTATATAGCACATCCTCTCCCATCTATCCCTGCTCCCCAAGGTTCTTCAGGTATTCCTGAGCTGTTCCCAAGCATCCTACTGAGCCTTGGCTTAATGGAGATTATTCTTAACCTAAGGTTGAATCCATCCAGCCCCCTGTTAGTTTTGCCTTCTTTTCTCTGAGCTTAGTTCCACTGATCCTTATCCTTCTCTTTAAAGAAGTCTCCGTGGGACAAGAGAGTGAGGTTCTAGCAACTTTTATCATGCTGTCACAGGGATTTAAGGTACTGGGATACCCCAGAGTTCTCTTCCAAAAGCGTGTGTTCCTTTTGGACTGTGGACTGTTTGGACTGTGATCTGTCTTTGGTATGGGACTGGGCATGGTGGGGGCAAAGTGCGTGTTTCTGAGGGTGTTCTGCAATGCTTTGACTGCTAAAGACTTCCTTCCATACTCTGCAAATCACAAAGTTGACATGCTGCCATTGTCATCTGTTGAGGTACCTAATTCCCAGGGAAGGAAATAGGGTCTGGGATTTCTTACCACTGCTCCTGTGCCTGTAAAACAGTTTGGCACTGCTCTGCTCATGACAGCAACACCACAAGCTGGAAGGGGACCAGTACTGAAAAGGTAGTGGGATTTATCTTTCCTAACTTCAGACCTTTGGAGGCCTAAGTGAGACCACTGGAGTCTCAGAAGGAAAGGCTGGAGGATCCAGAGATATGTTGTTCCAACTTAAAACAGGCCCCCAAGCCAAATGATGGGGCTGGTCACAATTCAAAGGGTGCAGCATCTCTGCAATGATTTAAACATGGAGTTGAGCCATACAGTGAAACCCCAGCACCTCTGTATTAGCAGATGGGCGTTACTCGATACAGATCTGTCATAAGCGCCTGTTGCACATTGCTGGGGCTTGAGGGATGTGGAGTGACAGTCCAAGCAGGGATGCTGTTTTTCTGTCCTTCTCAGTGTGTGGTGTCTCCTCCCAGTCTCTCATCGCCTGCGAGCATCACAGCGTGCTCCCTTGCCAGTCCTCACCAGGCCAGCCGTGCTGGCCTGCTGTCAATTCCCCACCAAAGCACAAAAGTTCGTCAAAAGTCCAAGGCACATTGCAGCTGGCTCTCTAGCAGCCAACGCCCTGGGCTAGTGGAGGGACTGGCTGGAGTCTGCATCCCCAGCCCTGGCTGCCTCTTCTCCAGTGGGTGCCAGACAGCCTTGGGCTGGGCGGCCGCCTGAGATCACCTCTGACTTCACCAGGGCGGTGGTCTGGAGCAGTGACCCCAGTCCCAGGCGTCACGCCTGAGATGGCTTTGCTTCTCCCCCCAGGGGAGCTCTGATGAGGGACTGGGGACCATTCACCTTCATGCTGGGGGTTGTGCCTGCAGTGGGAACATAAATGAGCTGTTCTTTGTTAGGGCAGTGAAAGCCCAAACTGGGCTGATCCCAGCAGCCTCCAGGGAGCTCAGGAATGCTTTTGCTCAGTTGTGCACTCTAGCTGCAGCCAAAGGGCACAAGGTGAGAAGACCCTCCTCGATCTGCATCCTTTCTCTGTCTGTGTTATCCCTTCCCTACCTGCATTTTGGGAACACATTTCAGGAATGCAAACACAGTGGCTGTTCCTGTGTGCTAATGAGGAGGGAGGGATTTTTACTTTTCCCATCATGGTCACAGGTGCATCTGCAGGCTGGGGAGGAACTTGCCTGCCCATCTAAGGAGGTTTTGGCATAGTTCAGGCACATCCTCTCCTCCGGAGTGGAGACAAGTGGGGAAGGCAGCTGAGGAAAATGTAGAATGGGGTATTTTACCAACCAGGGACCTGAGCACAGATTTCTTGTATAAGACCCAATCTGAAGAAAAATAGTACATCTCTACCATGATTTGCAAGTGCAAAATCTATTTTCAGGGACAGCACTGACGTTCAGGGAGCCCAGGGAAGCTGCTTTACATAGCTCAACAAGAACCGGTACCATAAAGGATAGAGGTGGAAGGAGAAATGGGAGGACCCTATCCCTTCAGCAGGTACAGGGAAGAAGACAAACATTGATTTCAGCAATCATTGCCTCTGCCTGTGTGTGCGTGTAAAGTCCAGAAGGAACACATAAGGACCTGGTGTGGGTCTCAACAGGTAATGGAGCTGCCGTAGATAGGAATCTGCATCTCTTTGTGCCAGGGAGCTATTGTTATGGGTGGAGCTCAGAGTGTGTCTAGATCTGGCTTCAGAGTCCTAGTCACTAAAAACTGCAGAAAAATAGCTCACACTCCCTTAGCCTTTCCCATAATGTTTTTTCCTTCTCCATTGCCGGCATCAGCTGCCCAGGTGTCTGATCCCAAAATGTTGTCGCTCCCCCCAAAGACAAAAACAAGTTTTCAGGGATGGGAGTGATGATGAGACAGAAACTGGGGTATTCCAAAGGCAGCTGCCACCAAGACCTAAAAATAACAAGGAGCCCATAGGAAAAGCAGGATTGGAGTCATTCATGGAGTCCAGCAGCTGAGGATATTTCTTCATGTGCATACTGGGAGAGTGGCACTTGTTCCTAGGGGTAAATCCTCTGGTGAGGAGCAGAGAAGTTGTGCACTGTTTCACTATACTATTTAGTGGGAGATGCTGCTCTATAACCAGCATTACCTTTGGTAATGTAAGCCTTAATTTCCATCTTGCAATGGACACCTCTGAACAGAGATTGTCCAGCTTAGGGGCAGAGGAAGGACTGGGCAACTTTTCAAGGTCTCCACCAGTGGCATTTGCTATCATTCCTATGCTAAAGGTTTAACCTAGGTCCCCATTACATCTTTCTCCAACACCTTCTGGCTTAAGTGGTGTATTAAGTTAGTGCTCATGCTGAAAATAATAAGACATAATAATCAAGAGAGCTGTTTAACAGGATTGTGCTATGGCTGTGCTTGTCCTTAGATGTCTGGTTTTGCGGGGGGTGGGGTTGAACAGGACAGCAAGTCCTCTAGCAGTGGGCTGTGGATGTAAGGAGTACTGATCACTTGCATTGGCAGTGAATAGATACTTTTCCTACCTTTCTGCCACAAATGAATGAAAACGTGTGACAAAAATGCAAGCCTCCTAGCCCTTTGGCAAAATCTTCCTGCTGTACTCTGTAATCTCAGCAAACGGGAAGGCAGAGTTCCCACACACCCCGCACCCAGGTGTGTGTGTACACACACCCTGTGGGGACCTCACACGTGTCCAAAACCTCTGGAGCACCGAAGCACCAGGTTGGGTGTTAGCCCAGGTGCAGAAAGGTGCACAGGCTGTTCTGGGTGATGTCTATCAAGGACAACAGGCAGCCTGACAGTAAAAATTTGCAGCTTCCCAGACACAGTAGGTATTTTCCTACTCTGTGTCCCTTCGGTAGGGGCAGGGTGAAAGGGCTAGAATTGGCTCATGCTATGGGGCTCACTCACTCCAGCCTGGACTGGGGAGCAGGCACTAAGCCCTCAGCCCTGGGGTAGAGGACAGGCCAAGCTCTACCATGGGTATTTTCTGGCTCCGAGGTCTCATGGGAGCCTGCATGGATTAGGACAGCAATATCCCGCTCCTTCCAGCCTGACCTGTGTCAGGAGCCTCTCCAGATGCTTGCTGCTCTTTCCCCGAGTCCTTTATGGGCACTGCAACATTGGGATGGCTTTGAGTTAAGTCTCCTGCCTTGGCTGTAGGGCCTACATCTCTTTGAGGTGCAGCCCAGGTCTCACCTCCAGGCTAGCTAGGCATCCTTGACTTGGCCAGCAATGCCATTCTTCTTTGTGGCCAGTGAGCTGAGAGGTCACCTCCTCCTGAGGAGTGGCAAGAAGGAATGGAGAACTGAGAGCCACCCATCCCCTGCTACCCACTATCCCCCAGCTGGAGACACAGTGAGTACGGTCTCTCTGCCTATACCTTGTGCCCACAGCTGAAATATGGAGGTGTAACATGCTCTGCCTCTGCAAACAGCTGCCTGCCTGAAATCCTATTGCTGGCTTGGCAAGGCAGATGGGAGTAGGCGGTAAGAGGCTCTGCAGCAGGCTAGATCCTGACGGTGAGGGGCGAGGAATTCCAGCCTCTTTCCTGAGTCTCAGACAGGCACAATTAGGGCTCATTTGGGGAGATTGGGCGTTGTTCCTGCTGGCGTTTCCTCTGGAGCAGAGGCGCAGCTGTGCCGATGCTGCCTGCCACAAGCCAACCCCAGTGCCAGACAGAGGTTAACAAACGAGCTGTTGGGTGAGGATGGGCAGATGGTTGCAGGGACTCTGGAGATGCTGACATAGGTGTCTGGTCCAGGCTGCAGTGGGCAGCTGCAGGTCCATGTGGATGAGTCAGCCAGGAGGCGAAGAGGGGCACTGAGTGATGCTTGCCCTGGCTCTGGCTTTCCCTCCCTGGTTGGCACTGGGAAGGTCCCTCACCAGCTGCTCAGAGCATGTGTGTCAGAGACCTTTGCCCTTCAGTTTGTCAAAATTGGTTTCTTAGAATCAAACTAGGGAACAGATTGTCAGGTTCATGAGCATGACTGCTTCAGCATTTTTGCTCAAGGAAATAAGGCTATAAAAAAAAATCAGATAGTGCAGTACAGGGATCACTTCAAGGCATCCACGGCATTCTCACTGGGAAATAAAGATCCAAACTAGACACCAATGCCGAGCAGCAGACAGAGGAGTCCCACCACAGCCACCTCTTGTCATATCGCTGCTTGAGGAGGCACGTGTGCACACCGAGGGGCACAAAGAGGGTCAGTTTCAGGTACTTTTTCAGCTGTGCAAGAAAAGCTAGGCTCAGGCTGAGAGCTGGACAGGTTTTGATGCATGCCAGCCCTCGGCTCCTTCTGCAGAACAGTGGGCTCCTGTGGCTCCCATCTCCCTTTGCTGAAAGGGCTCCATGTTAGCGTTCAGCTCCCAGCCCACTCTGGCTTGCTGACAGCTTACAGGAAGCAGAGAAGTGAGATGTTTGCAGAGGCTGAAGCTGCTGACTATTTGACCAGGCTGAGCCACTGCAAACACCCATTGCACCGCGAGTCCTGGGGACTGGACATCCCATGCTCAATCCTCACTCCTTGTCCCACTTGTTTGTTATTTTAGGTTTGCCCAGGTAACCATACCTCTTGTATTTGTTATTGCAGAGGTAATGAGGTGTGCCCCTCAGTGTAATTGTAGGGTTGCCTGCACTGGTGTGAATCCTCCCCTTAATTACCATGGGGCAGCCCAGGGAAATGCCCTGGTTCAGCCTTGTCCAGCCCTGGCAGTCAGTGCCAGAGGGGATTCCTGGGACAGATCACAGCGTGTTTCATAGCCTTGGAAGGGCTTAGTCATTCAGATGTCTCCAGTCTCTTTTCAGACCTCAGACTGCCACAACGTTATTGTGGCAAAGGTTGTGCTTCTACTAGGCCTTGTACAGCATAATTTTGTCAGGCACAAAATGATTCCTAATTTCATCAATCTCTTCCATATCCCTTGTCTGTCATCCCCCTATAATAGAGGTGTCCCAGCCTGGGGGAGCCTTTGAGTCCTGCAGCAAGAAAAATAAACACAAGTATAAGAGCATCATGGGGCAAAATGGTGAGAGGATCCCATCACGGAGATAAAAGTCCCAGGGATGGTGCATGGGGTCATTTACGTTGCTGTAAGCAGTTAGGAGGGTTGCAGGGTCTGGGATGCTGACCCAGCTCTGTTTTGTGGAAAGAGAACAANGGAGGGGGTGGACAGACGACTAACAGCTCTTATTTTCATCCTGACCTTTTTTCTTTTGTCCCAGCAGTGATGTTGCAAGGAGGGGCAAAATTGGTGTCCCACTATCTGTAGTGTTGCAAGAGGGAATGAGCTGAGTTGCTGAGTTCACTGGCATCGCAGTCACAAAAGACACCATGCAGAGCGGGTTTTCAGCCACCCTGATGCTGGCCACAGCCAAACCTGGCATCAGCACAGGGCTGCTGGGAACCAGAGACTGGGAGACCAAGGAGCCTCAGAAGCCTTATACTCTGTTCAAATTTAGTCCAGAAATAACCCTTTTCACTCCAGTGGCTGTACTAAATGTCACAAGTCATCTAAGATTAGACTGTTACTAGCTTTCTCCTATATATAACCATGCAGAACTCCTGACTGCATCCTGCTGGTGCAGGTCATGCTGGGGCGATCCAGGAGCTGTATAGGAAGGTGACTGACACATGCAGAGCCTAAAAGCACTCCTCCCTTGCTATTGGTACCATTGGTGCAGCTTCAGTCAGGCAGCACTGCCTGGCAGCATTACCCCAGGCTTTGCTGGCTGCTCAGTAGGTGCCAGCAGATGGGGCATAGTTCAGCCCCATGAGCACAGGGCTGCACACTGAGCTGCCTGGAACATTGCTGCCTCAGTGTGTACCAACTGCTTGATGGCTTTGCTGCGTGACTGACCTTGACTGACTTCGGATTTGTCTCATCTTTGAGCATCCCTGGTTTTTCTCTTCCATCTGCAAGCTGGTCTTGAGTGTGAATTTGTCACTTGGTCATCTTGCTATGGCTACAGAGGGACTTCTCTGCCATGTTTTTTGTGTCATCTGGTCCTTTCGCAGTGTGGACAACCCTCCCACTACTCCTTCTTGACTGACACACTGCAGTCAACAGTGGCCTTGTATGTAGGAGCCCATCCTGAACCCCAAATACTCCATGCTCTTAGACACTTCCCTGTAAGGAGCAGCTGGGAAAGGGGTTTCTCTGGTCATTTGTTCCTGTCCTGCCTGGTGTAAAGATGTCCTCTGGGGTCAAGCAGGAAGCTCCCTGTGCAAAAGCAAATCCCAGTTAGCTCATGGAGACCTGATGGTTTGGTGCCTCTTCTCTTCCAGAACGGGAGTCCCGAGAGCATGAGGAGCCAACCACATCAGAGATGACAGAGGAGACCTACCCACCCAAAGCCTACCGGCCCAAGCATGGACGGCTTTCTGAGCTCAAGGCTGAGGCTTTGAAGAAGGACCGCCGGAAGAAACTGACCCTGGCCAAGTTTGTGGGCATGGCTGAGAACACAGCACACCCCCGTGTCGTGATCCCCGAGCTCCGGCAAGAGTTTGAGTTGGTGGGTGCCTTCATCTTCCCTCTATAGGGCTTCTGTGGAAAGGGGGCTCTGGGAGGGCTTTGCCCCCCTGGGGAGTGGGTGCTGCTGTCAGGGGACAACAGGGGACCTGGGGGCATTTGCAGCTGGAGGCTTGCTGTGATGTGCTCCCTTCTCATGCTCCATCTTCTCCCTGCTTGCAGGGACCCTGCCGCAGGCACATGGAGGCATCCCTGCAGGAGCTCAAGAGCAGCCAGCGGATGGTTCCCCGTGCTGTCCATCTCCCCAACTGTGACCGAAAGGGCTTCTACAAGAGGAAGCAGGTAAGAAAGAGCCCCAAGGAGGGATGCTTCCCACCCAGGGAGGGTTTGCTGACCTGGATGGAAAGGACAGAGGTTTTTCCTCTGCTGGGCTGGTGGGAAGATTGTTGTGAGCATCTCCAGGCATGGTTGGTGGGTGGTCTTGCTGATGGCTGAGTGCCATCTGGCCTGAGGCGAGCATCCTGAAGGAGCTGGTGTGGGAGGAGGAAAAGTCAGAGAGCTCTGGGCTGGGGTAGCAGTGGGGATGGAGGTGTATTGAAAGCAGAGAGCAAGAGTTAGGTCCTAGCCAGGGGATTGCATCACTGGGAAAAAGAGGCAAAGCACAAGGCTGATCCTTATGCCCAGTGCGAGGGAGTCATGCAGTGGCTGGTGGCCATCTCCTGATCTCTGCCCTTGGATGTCTCCTCAGTGCAAGCCTTCCCGAGGCCGAAAGCGTGGGTTGTGTTGGTGTGTGGACAAATACGGCATGAAGCTGCCAGGGACTGACTACCTGAGTGGAGACTTGCAGTGCCATGCGTTTGACAGCAGCAATGTGGAGTGAAGTCACATCCCCTCCCTCCACCCCCATCACTACCTACCCAGGCTCCCTTCCGCCCTCCCTTCCGCACCTCCCCATGCCCCAGGACTCCGACTCCTTTCATCTCATGTAAGAAGTAAAAAAGAAAGGAAAAGAAAAAAAGAGAAAGGAAGCAAAAGAAAGCAGAGAAAGAAAGGAAAAAATAGAAAGAAAGAAAGAAGCAAATTAAGGAAAAGTGAAGAGAAAGGAAAAGTGAAAAGAAAAGCAGAGAAAAGAAGAGAAAAGAAGAGAACAAACCCTGAAGAAACTGAGGACTCGGAATCTACAGCAGCCTCTTGACAACAAGGACTCAGCAAGGAAAGGACAGAGCCAGAGACAAACCAGCCATGGCCGCTTCACCATCCCACACCTCTTCATGCCTTTCCCCAGCACTGCCCATACTCCCCTGCTGTGAGCAGAGGCCACCTCAATGTAGGAAGCTCTCCAAGTCAGTGATTTTCCAGTATGGGTTTTGGACAGGTTATTTTTTTGGGTTTTTTTCCTAGTTAGCTAGATGTTTTCTAAAGGGTCTGGAAGAGAAAACTTTGCAGCCACCATATTCCTCCTCCTCACTTCAGTCCTCCAGAGTCTCCTCCCTACATCAGTGAGACTTGATTTGATTTCCATCTCAAGTGACCGCCCTGGATCCAGGCAGATTTCAACACATGTGGAGGAGGCATGGGAATGCAGCCTGTGTCTGGAGATGAGCCAGGGAGCAGAACACAGCTCCTGCAGTGGCACAGATACCCTCTCAAAAATATTCGCGGACTTCAAAAAGAAATCATCCAAAAAGGAAAGATATCCTTCATCTGCTTCCTCTCAAATGGGAGGACAGAAATAGTTTTTGGACAAGCGGGATTGTGACTGTTGTCCATCCAAATGTGGAAGCATTTGTCAACTGCATGCATATGCGTATGTGCAAGCATATGTGTGCACAGACATGGCTTTTCCTCCTTGCAAAATTTCACCTCAAAACCTGCAGTCTAGAGGGATAACTGTAAGCAGGGGGACAGATTCTGCAGCTTCCCAAAAAATGATTATAAACTGCCAGACTAAGCATGGGAGCGGAGTTACAGAGGTGCACTGATGCCTGTGGGATCAGAGCCTTGCCGACACCGAGGGCTGCACCATCCATCACTGTCCAGACTGAAGCTTCCCTGTATGGGGACAGGGGGATCGGGGCCAAAACTCTTCATCACCCTTTGCTGCCACAAGGAAGAACAACTATGGAGATGATTGGTTTAATTTTCTCTCAATAGCCAAAAAAGTGGCTTGGTCCAGGGGGAGAAAAAAAAAACCCTAAATGTAAACTTTGTTTTATGTTGGATTTTTGTTACAGCTGGTTTATAGCCTTCCCTGTGGGTAGGAAAATGCTGGTCACCATCCTTTTGCGTTGAGGATACCACTTATGTTGCCACGGCTGATTCCCACCCTGCAGCAAAGATCCTGCAACAGGCCCTCACCATTAACCTGGGATCCAGCTCATTGTTGAGTGACAGCAGCCACCACGCCACGGAGACCCACAGTCTCCAGTGTGCTGGGACAGCTCTCAGTTGCTATCCTCGCTTTTTGTTGATTTAAATTTTTACATTCAATTTTGGGACTGTTGCTTCTCGCTTCCCCATGACAAGGGTCTCCAGGACATTGGTGCTGGGAAGAAGTCTCACAAAAGGGAAGGAAAAGAAAATGAGCTGTGAGGTCTGGGTGCTGTGGTCCCAGTGTGCAAACACGCACCCCATGGGGAACACAACCCACTGCCATGGATGGAGCCGGCAGTTGGCGCTGGCCAAAGGACATGGCTACTCTCAGGGGGAAGGTTTCTGCACCCCTGAAGCTTCTTTGTGCATCACAGACGTGGGCAGAGAGGAAAGGGGATCTGCGGTATCACTGGGTCCCTACCAGCATGAATGAGACAAGGGGGATTCACCAAGGGGATCGGATGAAGACTCCTCTCCATCATGACTCAGGTGTCCTCATAGCCTCCCACAACATGGCATCACCCCCCTGAGCACCCCACCAGGACACTTGACCTGACTGAGGGAAGAACTGGATGCCCTGCAGTTTTTTCCCTCAGAGTTAATGGCAGGGATGAGTTTTGCCAAGGGACTTCCACAGAGACCCAGTGGAATGTGTTTGGAACTGGCGGTCAGGCCTCTTCCCTTGCTGAAAAGTAGGAAGAGTGCCACCAAATGCAGAACTGCCTCCCCAGAAATCCTCTCAGAGTGGAGGTGACCGCTGCATTGCTGGAGAGGAGCATGGTGGGTGCTGAGGTCGGGGGAAGGCTTTGCAGGGCTGATGGAGCAGGGTCATTTTGACCAGGGTGGTGGGTTAATGGTGCGGTGAAGGTGGGGTGAAAACAACAACAGGAGGAGCAATTTGCTAACCTGAAGGGCCACTGGTTACCATTCTTGATACTGTCCCTATTTCCTCCACTCGCTGATCTCTGTGCAAAACCTCCTGACTGTTATAGGCCAGTACCACCTTCCCCGAGATCCTTCCCTCTGTTTCCCACTTTCTTGCTTTTTTGTTCAATTGTTGTCTGTTTTGTCGTTTGATTTCTCAAAACTTGAAAGCCTTTGGCTGCAGAGAAAGGAGATAGGTCGTTGGGGAGGGATGGGAGTGGGCTGAGAGGCTCCCCATAGACCTTGCAGGGTGAGGGTCAGTCTATGGGGCCTGGGGGTGGTTTCATGGTGTGACCACCTCAATGACACTGGGAGGGGGACACAAGGTGCCTCCCTGACTTCTCCCTACAAAGTTAGTCTCAGCTGTGACCCCAGAAGCCAAAGCACCTGTACAACCTCCCTCCCCACCACACATCCTGCCTGTCCTGGCTCCTCCAACCTGGTGGGAGGACGATGCAAGGAGGATACTGCTCCACCCTCACCCCTCCAAGCCACCTCAGTTCCTGGGTTGTGGCACCAAGTGACCCCCTGGCTGCCCACTTTCTTGACGATCCCCAGCAGGATGAGGCTGTGCAGCAGCTGCACTAATATTTAGGACTGGGGTTGGAGCCTGGGGGCAAAAGCAGCTTCAGGATGGGTACCCCTTGCTCAGGGGCAGCAGTGACATGCTCCCATTCTCCGTGCCCTTTCCATTTGGGGTGAGAAAAACAAAAGGGGTGGATCTGGGAGCTGGGAAGGACTGAGCAAGCAGCGTGGGGGTGAATCCAGGCACATGGGGAAGTGATGGCAATTTGTGCATCGGGGAAGCACAAGGCTCAGGAGTTTTCAGCCACAGTGTTTGCACCAAGCCCCCGTTGGTATCCAGAGTACTGGCTGGGAAGGAGAGGACAAGGATGGAGCAGGGGTCAGGACAGCCCTTCCACCATCTCCCCAAGGAGTGGCACTCAGTGGCTGGGCTACCCCTTGTCTGTACTGCAGTGGACTTTGAAAACCACTAGTACAAGAGCATTTTGCACTATTTCTCTGCTCTCTCCCCCCTTCTCTTTTTCATCCCCTTCCCTGTGAAAACTTTCTTTTTGTTGTTGGGGTGGGTTATTTTGTAATTGCTGATTTTTTTTTTTTCCCAAATGGAGCATTGTATATTTAATGACTGACAGTTCACCTTGCTTCCAGAGTGCTGTCCTGGCCCTGGCTAGGAGCCTTGCCTACTGTGCCCCTCTCCCCAGCCCTACCAGCCCCCCACCTCTGCCACCGGGACAGATGTCACTGCGCATGATACCCACCATTGTAACGCAGTTGTTAAAACACACCAGATTCCGAGTTTCCTGCCTGGTTTTTATCTTTAAGCAATACTCACTACACATTTTACGGTAGCTTTTTATAGCTTTACATACATACAGTAGCTCTGTTGTTTCATTTTGTTTTGTCTTTGATTTTTTTTTTTCCAGTAAACAAGAAATATTCATAATCTTACTGGTGGGAAAAAAAAAAAGCAGTTTGTGAAAAACTGACAATGGAAGAAGAGCTTAATGCTCTGTTTAGCATTTTGTACTTAAAAAAAAATCTCACATTTTATTAAAAAGTGAAGATTGCTGTATACTATTTATTCAACTTATAATTTATGTTACTCTTTGATCTTTGTCTTTTCTCATGACAAAGCATTTATTTAATAAAGTTATGCATTCAGTTAGCTTGTGCCTGACCCTCATGGAGCTTCTGCGTGCCAGGGTCCACCAGTGAGCTGCTCTGGCCCTGAGCATTCCCTGGCTGGTCATGTTGTGTCCCTGGAAGGCTCAGCCAGATCCAAAGGGGTGTTAAGGGAGGTAAAGAGCATGGAGTAATGTGGTTGCAGGGGTTTAGGAGAGCTTTTAATAGCAGAGCAGTATGCTAAAGCAGTGGTAAAACTGCAAGCTTGAGTAAAAAGCATACTTAAGGTAAGGCTGCCTTATATTATTTATCGATTTTTTTTTTTTCATGGATGTAGCAGTGGGGCAAGGCAACCACAATCTGTCAGGTTAGAGGGGATAGAGGGCCTGACTGCTGGTGATGCTGAGCTCCCAGTTGCTATCCCAGACTGAGCCCCACATTTTGGGTTTAGACATGATGTTTGATCTTCAGAGCTCACTGGGCAGCAGGGAGATTTGCTGCAGTGTGTAGGAGCATCCCTGTGCCATCCCTGGGTAGCCCAGTCAGACTGTTGACCTCAAACACCTTGTGGTGTCCCTTCCCATGGCCCCATGTCCTCCTGTGTGCCAAATCCAGCCTTGCTGTCCAGCCACACAGCCATCCCCCTTCATCCTCCCATACTTGCACTCATCCCCTGCCTCCTGTGTTCCCCATCCCCACCCCAACTGCAAACATCACCCCATGTACCCAGAGCAAAGTGAGACACAAAACCATCTTCGGTCCCTGCTGGAGACCTTGGGTTGCTGGGAGAGACCTCAAACACATCCCCCAACCTACTTGCACTATCCAGGGCTGGCTAAGCCTCCTGCTCCCTGACAGCTCTCAACCCATAGCCTGGCTGGAGCCTGCCCCCCTGAGCCAGCCAGGTGGGAGGTCTGCACCCATAATGCCACCTTGCAGACTGTGCCAGGGAGCCACACGGCACCATTGCCAGCACCAGGTGGTGCTGGTGGGATGCACGGAGGCATGGCTGCTGCTTTCAGCCACACAGGCACTGATAGTAGGTTTTCCACCTCAAAAGTCAGGGCTTTTTTCCTAGCCCAAACTAGTGAGCTAGTAAATTATACTCCTACTCCCAGGCTGTAGCTGTTAGGCAGGTTGGAGCGAGGTGGGTGCTGGTCTCTTCTACTAAGTAACAAGAGATAGAACTAGAGGAAATGGCCTTAAATTACATGGGGGAGGTTTAGATTTGAAATTAGAAAAAAAAAAATTATTTACCAAAAGAGTTGTCAAGCATTGGAACAGGCTGCTCAGGCAAGTGGCCGAGTCTCCTTCCCTTGGAGGTGTTAAAAAAAAAAAGTGTAGATGTGGCGTTTTGGGACATGGCTTAGTAGGCACAGTGGTGTTAGGCTAACAGCTGGACTGGATGATCTTAGAGGTCTTTTCCAACCTTAATGATTCTATGATTCTGTACAGATAACTATAGCTGTACACAGATACAGTCATATGGTCTTACACTAATTATATACTCTATACTAAAGATTATTGTTTATATTATACTATTGCATAATTTTTATGCTATACTAAAATTGTAGTTTGTCAGAGTAGACAGTTCTGTGTGTGTACACCAGAGCTGCTGGGGTTTCGGCTAGTACCCTACGTGCAGCTGGCCAGGTCCCAGTGTGCGACTGCACACCTGATTATCCAGAGATCAGGAGGCACAAAGCCAGTCCAGACAAAACCCCACAGGCAGGATGCAGTGACACCTAATCTAATCCATGAACACACACACATGCAGCCTTCAAGGCCATGCTGCAACCCTGTGGAAACCTAAAAATAAGCTCTTTGCTCTGCTTACTTAACTGTTGTCCCTCTGAAAGGTGCTTTGGCCAGCTGCAAGCTCCCCTTGCTGGGCAGCAGGCTCCTATTCCCCTCCAGCCCTTGACGCTCACTCAGGTCCTATCTTAAGCACCTCCTGAGCCCCTTTCAGCTCCCCCTGGGGGCATAAAGCAGGATGGCACCAAATATTAATTTCACTCCCTTTCCCATATTCTCCAGCTCACATCCCGCCCCTCGGCCCAACTCCTGCTTGTCTTTCCTCACCTCCTCTGTAGCCCCGTGTGCTTGCTGCCTCCTCTCCCCATATATTTTCCTGGTGCTCCTTGCCACTGCCCAGCTCCTCAGCAGGTGTCGATCCCACTCAACATACTGGCATGGGGTAGTAAAAAATAGATGGGGAAACAGCTCGGTAGTTTTGCCTTAATTTGGGGAAGCGAAAGGAAACTACAGCCACCCAGATTCTGGCTGTCAGGGCCACACAAGGCATCTCCTTCAATGCCACAATTTTAATTGAATGCAGCATGGTTTTTTATTATCATTATTGTTATTCTTTGCCTTACTGTAGTGCTCCAAGCAGTGAGCTCTGCCATCATGCTCCCCTAAGCAGCACATCTCACCCTGGAAGAAGGTGCAGGACCTTCAAAGGACTTGTCTCCATAGCCCAATGAATAGAGCAGTTCAGACAAGCCCCAGTCCCATGCGCAGCCCAGGCCTCTCTACACCTTCCCCACAGCCCAGTCTGGGCAAAGACTTCACATGGAAACACCATGGCTGGCTTTTCACCTGGTTCAAATTTTGCTATTCTTGAGCAAGCAAAGGGGAAAAGCCCTTGGAAGGTCCTCCATGGCAACCCAAAGAGGGTTTCTCCACTCAAACATACTCAGCCAAGAAATTATATGCATGGGGTGCAAGGGAGACAAAACCAATTGTGAGATGCTTCAAGGAACCTGGATGATTCAAGGAAAAATGGGTACATCTGCCAGCTAATGAACATCACCCTTGGATGCAACCTCTGACTCAAGAATCCCCTGAAATACCAAGGTTGAGAGCAGAGCTCCCTTCTCCTAACAGCATCTGCCCAAGTACCTGTCAAGGTCTCTGTGCTGGGTAGGAGAAACCTGGTCAAGGAATAGGAAATCACTGCTCTCACACAACCTCTCAGACTCAGGGACCTCCACAAGCATCTCTCTGGAGAGAGCATTTCATATTGCCCTCCTCTTTTGCCCAGCACAGTGCGACAAAACCAAATATAACTACTGTCAGGCAGGGAGATGGTCAATGCACACATGCTGGCCAGACACCAACTCAAGAGGACTCAAGGTTGCATTTTGCAGACTCACAGGGCACCACGTTGGAACAGGAACACATAGTATGAAGTGGATGAGTAACACCAGTTCCTCCCCACTCATCCAAGTGGAACCAGTAATAATAAAAGGACCATCTTCCATTGCCGCTTGTCTGGCCCAATGTTTAAATACTCCCAGGACAAAAGCTGACCAGGCCCAAATTTGTGTGGTGAATCAGGAAACATGCCCTGTGAACAGAGGGAAGTGGGGAGGGGGAAGTGGACAGTTTTCTGGCATCCTGTTTAATTTATTCCAACTTTATGCAGCTCAGCTTTTCCAAAAGAGAAACAGAAAAAGAAAAGAGAACTTCCTGGTTCCTAAAGAAAACAAAAAGTACAAACTACAGATGAGAGCCAGCATGTGCAGGGTTTACATGAAAAAGCAGAACACCCTCAGATGTTAACAGAAAACAGGTAGTATTTTTACAGATACTTAGCTTTGCATGCAGGTATGTTTCCTTTATCTCTCATGTGCTCCCACTCACTCTCATACACATCCACGTGCACACACCCCACCCCTGACTTTCCAAAAGGGGGTCCCTTTCTTATTTCCTCCAACATCACATCCAAACCCTTGCAAAGTCATGAGGCACTTAATTTGTAGAGACCACCTATGTCCTTTGCACTTAGAATCTGAAATGTGGGGCCAAGAAGCGGGGGGAAAGCAACAAACCCTAGTGCTTTCCTTCTTCTAGAGACCATTGGGTTTTTTTGCTTTTCCTTTTCCAGGTCAAAGTCCTCAGATGAAAGGGTACCAGCAGTGGGGACCCCACTGTGATGCTTCTCCAATACCATTTGGTGTTTCTGGGCTGTGCTGGCAGTTACCAGGGACTGATACCATTCCTGCAAGTCACAGCCAGGACACAGGGTGCTCCCAGCCAGACCCCACACCTACCAGGGAACTTCATTCCTCCATCCTATTCAACCTAACCCATGGAGAACCAGGAATCTGGAGGCTGTTTGCTACTCAGAAGCATTTGCCAGAGATGCTTTAATTCCACTCCTCCCCGCCCCTGATTTCACTTAAGGAAAGCCCAAGATTTCTACTGTAAGGAGGGGTCTTTTGCAAGTGCTCTGCAAATTGTATCCACGTTAAAAAGGAGGGGGAGAAACAAAAAGGAAGAAAATTTTTTAAATCTCCTATCTTAAGTGACGGGGAAGTTATTTATTCCCAGCGTCAGTGTGTTCTGTACAGAAACAAATCAACAGATGAAATAACAGCAGAGACAAATCTCTCCTCAGGGTGGCAGGTCCAGCGCAAAACCTCTCAGCTTGCCTGGAACCACTTGGATTTAATCTACACAAATGGGGGGGGGAGCAAAGGGGTGCATGTGTGTCAGGGCCTTTACAAAGCAAGATACATACCGTAATTTACTTACAAAAAAAAAAGAAAAGAAAAAGAAAAATTGTGTGCTGAATAGCAGATGGTCACTCCAGTCCCAAGTAAAAATGGAGGGAGACAAGGGCAGCTGCTTGGGAGTGCAGGTTTTAGATGGGTTATTTCTATCTAGAAACAAAGAATGAACAAGAGAGAGAGAAAGAGACAGATACTCCCTGGTTTGTTATCCTAAATCTACACAGGCATTCTTCTACCCCTCCTCAGCAAGTTCGCTTAACCTCCCTCAGCATAAGATGATCCTAAAAAATACCGGGCAATAGCCCTGCAAATTCCCTGTAAAAACCAAGCATTTAGCCTCACCGTCACTGAAAGGCCCCATCCTCCCAGATCAGTGGCTGGAGCTGGGTCCCTGTGGGGCTAGCTGTGCCCCAGCACCAGGAAGGCAAGCACCCAGGGGTGGTGTGGGGCAGGCAGGCTAGTTCATTCTCAACCCTTTCCCTCTCTGATGCCTCCCTGGGGGATGTAACCTGACCACACCAGCATGGTCCAGATGGGAAGCCAAGGGCTTTCCTCCTTCCCTCACACACCACATACCATGCCAGGACCACTGGCTGGGCTGGGGCACAGGGGACTGGCAGGACACAAGAGGCAGGCAAAACAGTATTTACAGTCTTTGGTCTTGGGGAAGGGAGGGAAAGAAGGGAAAAGGGTGGATTTTTTTCCTTTGCTTTTTGTCCCCCTCCTGCCACAGCAAAGAGTTTTGCCCCCTGGGAGGTGTCAGGGAGCACATAGTGCTCCGTGCTGGAGGGTGCGGGAAGATGCCGCAAAGCAACAGGGAAGGCAGGACTGTAGGGTGAGGAGCAAAAAAGACTGGTTCTCTGGCTTATGTTGGGTAAAAGACTATAGGAAAGCAGTCCCTTCTCCTTGCAATCCCCCCATAGCCTCCCCTCCCATTACCCCTCCCATCCCCAGGAGCCAGGAAGGAGGGCAGCACGCAGGACCCAACCCCAGTCTCTTCCAGAGCCTAAAGAGACATGCTGAAACCCATGTAAAATTCAACACTGGGGCCATGGCAAGCTGCCTCCAGTGAGCAGGATCACGTCCATCTACTGGCTTCGCAGGGCATGTGCTCCCCGGTCTTCCTGCTCATGGGCTGTGTAGAAGAGATGGCACTCGGGATCCCCACGGATGGTGGGTGCGCCCTGGATCACCTTCCCATGGATGGGGTCCACGCACCAGCACTCGCCCCGCTGCCCATTCACCGACATCTTGCACTGCATGGAGAAGACAGGGCAAGAGTCAGAGGAGGAAATAGGGGCACAAAGCAACCCCTTTCACAGCCCCACCAGCCCAAAGCCCGAACATAAGCAGAGCTGGGGATCCTACAGTGACTTGGCACCTGTTTGGACTTAGGCAAGATTCATGGATGCTGCATTTGGGAAGACCTTAGACATCACTGCTCCAGTGGCCCAAGTTAAGGGATAGATCTCTTCCCCCAGGGGCTGTGCTAGGGACCAAGAAGCCAATTTCAATGAAATACAAGGACAACTGCCCCTGAGATGAATTACTCTCTGTCAACTACGGATGAAAGCATCCATGGAGTCAAAAATTCCTGGGGGAATAGGGATGGGATAGACTAACAGTGGAGCTGTGTAAGCTGCTTCTCACGTGCAAATAGGGCTAAACAAACTGAAACTTGAGAACAAGGGCCCCACAGCCAAACAAAAATATGTTTCTAAAGAGGGTTTCAGTCTGTTCCAGAACAGAGGTAGAGACTGTGGTGCACCTGGACTCTGGTCCACTCTCCTGCTGCTGGTTAACCCTGGACAAGCTGCTGTTTTGCTGCCCCAGAGGCTTTTCCTGGCTTTTTTTTTTCCTGTCTCTCAGATGCTGACACCTGCTGCCTTTGCATCAGTGACACCAAGAAGTCAAAATTCAGACACACTTTAAGTCATTTGAGTCCTTTTAGGCCACATAAATACTTTCAAAAGGATGCTGCACTGCAACTCCTACCTCATCTGGAAGGAATCCCTACTGCAGCTGTGGGACCAGTCTCAGTTTGTGGAGGAAAACTGGTAAAGCATGCTAGAAACCTTCCTGACCCCAGAAGTGCTTTCTGTTTCATCTGCAGGACTGACCAGCATTCATCCCCTCTCTGCTTTCCTCCTGTAGCACAGCTCAGCCAGGACAAGGCTTGGTTCAAAGCACATGAAAACAGACCTGGACAGATAAGCTGCTCTCAGAAGAAAGAAAGGGCTCTGAACTAAACAGATACTCAATCTCTGGGGTGCTCACAACCAAGCATAGATGTGGGCCACCCATAGTTGCAGATGCAACTGGGTGCTACTAACCTGTCCACACCACATGTGATGTTTGTCATTTATCCCACTCTTTGTTCCACGTGCTGGGCATCAGCCAAGCCCTGAGTTGTGTGTGACCCATTTTAAGCTGAGGGCTGCCGCTGGGAGTGCGGTCTTAGGTTTGAGACTCTTGTCTCCGAGTCTCCCCACTTACCTGTTTGAGATTGTACAAGCCATGCTTGTCACAGTTGGGGATGTGGAGGGAATAGAGGTGCTCCAGGGGACCTCGCTCATCCGGCAACCGCATAGTGGAGATGCGTTCCAGGACTTGATCCAGCTCCTGCTGACAAGGGGTCTGACAAGAGCCCAGAAAGCAGAAAACAAAACCAAAAATATCAGGGCAACGGGACAATTCAACATCTGCACTTTGGACAAAACTAACATCAGCAGGGATAAACCTGGATGCACCTCCTCATGGCACTGGTTTGCTACTGGGTTTCACTGCAGACTTCACCTGAAGGCAGCCAAAATCAGACTGCTGCACTTCTGCACATGTTGATGTGCGGAGAGTCATACAGAAACACGCATATCTCTCCCATGTGCCTCCTGCAGCCAAGAGCCCACATGGCACCAGGTCATAGGCCCTGGAGGCACAGAAGAGGAGAAGCCCTAGATACACTCCCATGGGTTCTACTGTGACAAGTGGTGGTGACAAGTGATGTGAAACAGAACTAATCCTGGCAAACCAAGAAGGTTTCCATGATCACAGCCCAGATCCCATGCCTGTGATGTAGTTTTGACCCACAAGTGCAACTCAAAGTATGTGAGACCCTGTAGGAGCAGAGGAGTAGGCCTTGAGAACAACAGCACCCAGCAGATCCAGCAACTGGAGGCACCCATCTTGGTCCACAGCAGCCCTAAGCTGCTGCTTTGCTGGTGCTCCCAGCAAAGGCAGCCTGGTTGAATTATGCCTGATACAAGCCAGGGTGAGTCCACATGTCCCTGGTTTTGCAGTTGCTGGTTTTGGTTTTTTTTCCCAAAGGAGCAGAAGCAGCATGGGAGCTCTCTAAGCTAATGGTGCTTTCACCTTATTTTGATCCTCTGTTTTGCCTGTTCCTTGGAGATGAGGGCTTGCTGGTTAAAGCCATTTTCCTCTCACTGAGCTCCCTAGATATAAGTATTCTATGTTTACAGGGACATGTAGTATGGAACTTTTGGAGTGGCTTTCCATTCTCATCTCATCTAGTTGCCTTGACCAAGCTACCCACTAGAGGGAAACCATGGCCAAGGAGTGGAGGGCAGAGAACAGGGAAAAGGGGACACGGAGGACTCTGAGCACTTTTCCTGCCGTGTAACAACCACCCAGCCCCTGCTCAGGGACTCTGGGTCCCGGCCTCAACCTGGACTGGAGCTGCCCTGCAGCAGCCACACAGCCTTCCACCTCTCAAATCCCTTTGGGCCATCCTTGGCACTTGCTTAGGGAAAAAGGGTGTGAGAAAACCAGTCCATGGGCAAAGGGCACGCTCGCACCCCTGCGGAGGGAAGTGTGCAGCCAGCAGGACCCCCCTTCCCTGGCTCTACTGTCACAAGGTGAAGCTGCAATGAAAATAATCCTCCTCACCAGCATGTCAAAGTTCATCAGATGGTGTGTTTGGCCTCAGCTTCAGACCAAAAAAAATGTTTGCTTTTCTTTTTTTTTCCCCCCCAACCCCCTTCTCTCTTTCTCTTCTTTTTTTAGTTTTATTTTTAAGACAGTTTGTGGCAGATATCACTAAGGCTTTTGCATTCAGCATTTCCCTGGCGAGCTCACAGCTGCCTCTGTTAGTGCCCCACACCTCCTGCCCTCTCACCCTGCCTGTTGACAGCCGTGACTTCTTCGAGTCCTCATGGTTGTGATGGGGCTTGCCAACTTTACCCATCTGCCGCTGCTGCTCGTTCACCTTCTCCCTCATAACTGCCAGCTCCTTCATGCCCGTCTTCATGGGCTTCCTCCCACTGGCTCCACTCAGGATCCCTGTGGTGCCATCCACATGGTTCTCAGCAAAGATGTTCTCAGACCGGTCATCACCATTATCTGCAGGAGACACGGCAGACAAGGAAAGGGTCAAGCTCAGTCAAGTGCTCTCTCACACGTTCATCACATCCTGGATTGCTTTCAAGTGTGGTCGGTTACCAAGCCATAAAATCTCTGCATGCAAAAATTTTAAATTGCCTTAGTCCTTTCATCTGGAAGGTGAGAGTACATCCTTTCATTGTGGAGCTATTATCACACTAAAATACAGTTTAGAGAGCAGGGGAAATGGTTGCTGGAGAAGTTCTTTCTGGCTTTTCTTTGACCTTCTAAATTGCTTCCCAAAGAATGAAATTTTCCCATAAGAAGTCCAGTTCGGTTAGGTATGCCAAGTGTACTTAGGTTCCAAAAACTTAAAACCACAGTGATTAGTAACAATACCTTGAGTCAATCTATCACCCCCCAGAGTATCTCCAGGAATACTTACTCAATATTAATGTGTTAAAATAAATCCTCAGGCCTCCTTTCAAAAATACCTTGCTTCTGCTTTATGGCCACTCTAATTTTCATCAAAGATCCTGCCATTTCAGTGATTGTCCTTGCCATAGTATCTTTCACATCATTTGTCATACAGTGCATTGCTCATTTAGCATCTATTTGCTTCTGCATTTGGCCAATTCTGCTGACCATGGAACAGCTCCACGTGTTCTGAGCCCAGCTCTGCCACTGCTGGAAGCCACAAGACCCTCACCTAATTCAGTCACTTCAAAATCAGTTAGCAGAAATCCTGGGATAAATACTGGACTTTTCCCACCACCTCCACTCTTTGCTTTGTGAATTATTTTTGTTCACTGCATGCAGTTTCTGAGAGTAATCCTTGTCAAAGTAGGACACAATGGTTACGATGCCTACAGGTCCCTTTGGATTTTGCAGTGAATAGACCTCAATTCCTTCTGTTTGCTCCAGAAGCCCAGAAGGTGACAGCTGACCCTTCCTGGTGCCTGGTCAGATCTGGCTGAGCAAGCACATCTGACACTGTAGCTGGATCTGACACTGAAGTTAGTCCTGCTTTAAGCAGGAGGCTGAACCAAGACCTCCAGAGGTCCCTTCCAGCCCAAATTATGATTGAACCCATGAATTCACATCTCTTCTCACTGCAATAACCAAATCTAAGTACATCTCTCTCTCTCTTTATACATATATATATATATATATATATATAACTGTTTACAAAAGCTCTTCAGCAGTTCCACAGGTCCCATACCAGTGACAGACCAGGCCATTCTGGTCCTACACAGGTGACAAGCAACAAGTGTCTTTTAGCATATTGCAAGGAGGAACAGCAGTACCCAGCCTCCCAACATGAGCATTGCCTTCAGCACCTCCAATTTCAGCTTTCCAGCACTACAGAACTCAGGCAGTTATGTAGAAGTAGACAAATCACATCAAACTGCACAAGAGAGGGTGAGCAATGCTAAAGCTTGTATAACAATGCCTAATTATGGATCTCTCCTGTTTCTTGGAAGACTAAGCATGCAGAGCATTTACAGATTTAAACTTTTTTTTTTTTCAGAAGCTGCATCATGATATTTTGTCAGGGCATAGATCTACTGTCATGACAGAGTGAAAAATCATAATAGCAAGTGTTTTATTTCTGCCACAGCTTTCCAAGCTCTTTTCAGACATTACACACAGGGGAAACTGCAAGAAGAGTAATGTTTGAACTTACTCAGTAGATGTGTGGCTGCCTGCAGTCTGACGCCAAGAAAACGACCCAAGTGGGCTGGATCAAAAAGCCACCCCAGCCCAGCAACCCATCCACAAGAGACCATCAGCAGCTGTTTGGGGACACACATCAGAAGCACTATTCCCAATCTGTGCTGCAGACCAGCAGTAAAAGCACTTTCATGGTTAGAGACTGCATATGACCCACAGAATTTAAAAGCCACCAAGAGACCCATACCCCAATGGGTTTGTCCAATACCCTTTTGAACTTCCTCACCATTTTGGCCTCACATCTTCCCACTTACCAGGAATACTAAATATGTCTGGTCTGCTGGTTTTTAGCTGCTTAGGTAGCAACAGAAAAGCAAACATGGGGCAAATCATGATTCATGATTCTATGATTCTATGAAAACTAATCTGACAAAGTCCATGATTTTCCTTGATACTGGTTCCAGATGAGAACTGGGACCAGGTTTCATAGCCAGATGGGCAAGCTCAAAGTCTGAGCCGCTGCCTGGTTATTGCCATCTGGCTGTCATTCTAGGAGCTGGACAAGGAATATTTTGAGCAGGAATCTTCTGTTTATACACCAGTCTCCCTGTTAATTAGAAACACATAGTGAGAAGAGAGAAGGCCATGAGGCCGCCCTTCAGACAGGATCAAATGAAAAAGCACTGTGCAAGAGACGGGCAAGGCTGGCCAGGTTCTGATCCCCAATTAGCTGCTTAGAAGGGTTTTAGCCTTATGATGTCTTTTGTGCTCTACTCCTTGCTGATCCACCAAGCTGTCAACAGCCAAAGAAGAACAAGCACAGCACCAGGGTGGCATCTCAAGACTTGCTGCAGGCCCCCGCTTCATTCAGAAAACCAAGGGTACAAACTGATGGAAAAGCAGCAAACTGAAAGTGGTGCCTTCCCCCATTGATTCTTGCTCCTTTCTGCCTCCAACTAAAATATATAGACATCTGCCCAAATAAGCACTGTGCTAGTAAATGAAGGCGAGCTGGTAAGCTTTGTCGGCTGATTCATTCACAAAACCTGCTTCTGATAATATTTTCTCTCAATTTTCTCACTTTCCAGTGCTAACAAATATAAGCCCAAAGAAAACCACTGATGGGAGCAGACCGTGCAGGCTCATGTGCATGAACACACCCAGGGATAGCAGAGATTTGTCTTGGCTCACTGAGCACCATCATAGGAGCAGAGACAAGAAAGGTCTAGCTGCAATCAACTGCGAGCTTTCCTTTCCAAGGCCAAACCAGCCACAGTAAGCCATATCTTCGTTTTGGTGCCAAGCTGAACTGATCCAGCTGGGGCTGATGCTCGAGCCCCATCACAGCTCTTTCCTCTTCCAAACCCAGTGCCACTCCTAGGAGACCTCTCCTGGCCTGGGGCTTGCAGGGATGGCTCAGTCAGGGGAAGGGACAGAGAAACCACCAGCATTTCCTTCACAGATGAGCTGCATGCACAGAAGGAGGCTGAACATCAGGTGCAATGGATCACATTTCAGAGAACAAAAAGGCTGGGTAGCAACGACAAGAGTGGAGACATTAAGACTCAAGGTCAGGAGAACACAGAGCAGCATGCCTGAGCCAAACAATGCATTTTACAGCCAGGTAATGCTTTTTAATGTTGCCCAAAAGAAGAAAGTCATGCATGCTTGCATATGACTGTCCAAGAACCAATTAAGCTACCCACCAACCCTATCAGCATGGGATAGGTAGGTATGCAATTGCCTCAGATATACAACTCCAATCCACTTATCCTTCTGTCAAATGCCACTTTGCTGACCCTTTCCAAATCACACTAAATATATCTGTGAATGGAGTGGTACCAAACTCCAAAACAATTATGTTTTGTAGTTCTTCTGCTTTCCTATGTGGAAAACATCTCCTGTGCTATATCGCATGAAAAGGTAGAGAGCTTTGTGCAAGCTGGGATAAGTGTAGCAGTAATCAATGCAGATAGCTGAAGTTCTCCTGAACACTGATGTGAAGCCCATGAAACACACCCCTCCACGCCAAGAAAATTATTTCTTCATGGCCTTTCTCAAGGAAAATTCCCATTGACTTCAATGGGGCGAGGATTTGGCTGAGGTGAAAGCATGCTCAAATTGCCATCAGCTAACATCTGTAGGGAGCTGTGCTGTCTCGCCAACATTTTCAAAAGCAGCTACCAGTTTCCAGAGCTGACATTTTCAGGAATCTAGTTTGAGACCTCCAAGCACCTCCGCCAAGATGGCTGAGAAACAAAGGGACTTAAAAACAACTGGCCACTTTCAGAGCTCAAGAACTAAAAAGCACCACCAAAAAAATGGCAGCTGCCTGAAGCTATAAATACACTTTTATCCCTTTGAAGAGCCCCAAAGTGTATCTGGTCTGTGGGACAGGATTGAGCCAGTAGCACTAACTTAGCACAGGAGGGCCAATCTGTATCACAGGGAACATACATGATGCCAAGTACTGCAGCCACCCTCTCGATGCTTCTCTCTCTGTACTTGCTTTTCTTCAAGGACACCTTCCCTACAGTGTTTCACACTCATTTGTTTATCTGCCCAGGCTGTTTGCATAGTGTTTAAGTACTGATTAAGGTCTCAGACCCACAGAAAGTGTCACCTAACTGGCTTTCAAAAACCAGCCTGGAGCCCTGCTGTATCCCAGGCTGGATGGGGTTTACATGGCCCCGCAGCAATCACAGCCTCCATTGGCCAGCACCTTCCCTCCCTAGACATTAAAGTGCTTTCCATTTTATTAATTACCCTAGAGAGAGAGGTGTTCATCCTGCATTGCACACAGTAAAAACCAAAGCCACACAGGGAACTGGTGAGTGAACCCAGAAGCCTGTGCCTCTGCCCTGGCACCACACCATGCACAGGAGCAACAGCACTTGAAGCTCTGGGAACGAAGCATCGAGAGTGATATTTTTCACTCTGAGCAGCGCTGTGTGTCTCATATAGCTTCCTCCATCCCCCCAACACTTTAAGCCTCTAATTTAAGTGCCTCTTCTGAGTTTTGCTTGCCACTTTTTATTTTAAGGAGCACAGAGCCTGTCCCAGGCTGCCATGAGCGTAGAGCAGGGAGGGTCTTTAAACCTGACCTTTAATATGCACAACAGCCAGGGCTGGGAAATTACTTGCAGGAAGGTGGCGAATGAGCAGACAAACCTCCAACTACAGCCCTGATGACCTCTGCCTTTTCACTCTGCAAGTAGTTCTAGGAGAGCCCTGGGCAAAGGTTCCTGTGCAATAGCTCTGGGGTAGGTGTTGCTGACCTGGAGCTTGGATACCTTAGAAAAGGTTTGCCAGCAGGGATTGCAACTTCCTTGCAGCAAGAGCTGCCAGGAGTACCCCCAGGCCCTCTGGCCCATCCTACCCCAAGAAGAACCCAGGGTTTCCTGATCACCTGTGCCAAACGGCAAAGCACTGAGCAATGCCACAGCAACAACCAGCACTCAGCCAGCAGCAGAGGGGAAATGTGAGGGCACCAGTACGTGGTCTGGCCCCAGTCATAATCAAGTCAGGCTGGATGCAGCTCTCCAGAGGCAGATGAAATCAAAGCAGCCACTCAACTTTCACTCTTCACTTTACACAAAAAAAATAAGCATGACTGGAAAATGGCAAAAAAGGGAGCACAAGCAACAGGCCATGTAGGAGAGGAGACAATGGGAGGAGAAAGAATGAAGAAGGCATGTTGGGAAGAGAAGCATTCCCCCCTGCACCAGGACAACATCTCTCAAAGAAGACAGCCGTGGATGCTCAGGGAAGGAGCAGAAGAAAGGACACAATTACAGATCAATCCCTCCGCAGCTGTCCACCTAACAATCAGCAGTTCAGGAGCCAAAGGGCCCAGCGTCCTGCACCTTGGTCAGGGCAATCCCAGGCACAAATACAGGCTGGGTGGAGAACCAATTGAGAACAGCCCTGCAGAGAAGTACTTGGAGGTACTGGTGGATGAGAAGCTCAACATGAGACAGCAATGTGTCCTCATAGTCCAGGTAGCCAACCATATCCTAGGCTGCATCAAAAGAAGTGTGACCAGTAGGTTGAGGGAGCATTCCTGGGCAGCCTAGGGATGTCTGTGCCACTAAGCTTTTGGAAGGGCTGGCAGGATGGCTGGTCAAACAAATCTCTCAGAACCATGGGCTCCCATGAGACAGAGGCCAACTCAGAACATCTCTCCATCTGCCAAGAAGCTCCTCTCAGGGCTGGTTCCCAGGATCCTCTGCCTGCCTGCACTCCCCAGGGTTATTTCATCATGCCAGCTTGCTAAGTAACAGCAAGGCAATTCCACAGCCAGAAAATTCCTGCATCAGTCTCCAAGAGCTTGTTTTACCTCTGTGATAAGCTGTCCACAAAGCATTCTGAGATCCCTTGGGGCCAAGAGCCCTGGGGCTCTGCAAACACCCTTTATTTTTGCCATGAGATCTTTTCAGCCCATCTCTCCTAGCAGGGAGGGCAGGACTGGGGAGGGAACGGCATGTTCTGGCCAGGGGTTGCTTAGCAAGCTTCTCTCCCTACCCCAAGCGGCTGGCACGGAGGGGTGATCCAAGGGGCACCCAGTGCCTTCCTTTGGCTCGGGCATCCTGCAGGAAATGCTTTATGCTCCTCCAGAGTGCCAGTGACATTGACTTGGGGCAGCACAGCTTTCAGCAGCCTGCTTCACTGTCTTTTCTCTGCTCATTCCTGGTGGCGGGAGAGAGCAATTTTCCCTCCACCATCCACTTGTGTCCAGAGGAAGGGAAAAACCTCATATCCATGGATAGTGCCCTATAATACACCTGTGCCTTATCACATAGAGATTCTTCTGATGCCCCAGAGCAAGCACAGAAATGATACTGAAATGGAGCTGATGTCAGGTGAGAGAAGAAGAGGGACTGAGATGTTCCTTCTCCCAGGCTTTGCTTCAGTCTTTTTTTTTTTTTTTAAAAAAAAACCCCACACACACCCATGTTTGTAGACTGGTTTCCCAAGGATACAGGACTTGTGCAATAAAACAGCCTGCCTCTATGTGTTTCTGCATGTGCATGTACTTGCATGACTGCTTGTCTCCCTATTAGTCCTCCTCCACCTCCCAATATAACTACAAACACGTCAGCAAATGCCAACTACCTCTCAAACAGGAACACAATTCTTAAAAATAGTAAGTTTCATGGAAATGTGCAGCCAGGCTGAAGAGAGATAAAATAGCAGGGTGTTTATATTAGCTTTTTTTTTTTCTTCCAAACGATTCCACTGATGAGACGTGTAGCACATCACCAGCCCACTCCATTTGAACCCAGAAGAGCACAAATCACTCCTGGGGAAGGTCTGCTCCAGCTTTCCTACTGCCAACAGAGAGCCTGCAAGTGCTGCATGCAACATCCTGTTCCCTTCCACGCCAGCCGTTTGCTGCATGCCAAGAACGAGATGGGAAAACACTATTCAAGTCCCTCAAAAATGCAGGTGAACACTTGAAGTCCCCTCATTCATCCAACTTCTATTTATAATCCTGCTTTTCTTTCACTCACTTCTTCCCCAAACAGTGTGGTTGCTGAACATCCAGATACCTACAGCAGAGACCCTACAGACAAACCTAAAAGCCAAGGAGCCAGGAAGTCTCATCTTGTGGCTGATGACAGTGGTTTTGAGCACGTGCTTAACTTCAACATGTGTCAAAGCAGCTTGCTCAGGCAAAAGACCTAAACATGCTTAGAAGGTTTTGCTGAGTGAGGCTCTCCTAGCTCCCTACTACCATAAAAGCATTCCCCCTCTCTAGTGAACCATATCTCAGCCCTTTCAACACACTTCTCCGATTAGCCCTCTGCAAATCTGCAACCTCCCCATTAGAACCAAAGGAATTAACTAGGAAATACTTGCAAGCTTCAATTAATTGCACTGCAGCTTCCCGATCTGACCTTGACCCCATCTGTAAAATCCCCAGAGTGGTTGTTACTTAGTCATTAGGGGCTTCTGCCTAAATGAAATAAGCCATTAACCTCGTCAGGCCAAGAGCCTGCTTTTCTTACCCCATCACTCCTATGCATCTGTGTGGTCTTCAGTGCTCCATCCATGCCAAAAAGCCTGGATAAATTTTTAGTACAAGCTCAGCTCCTAAATCCTCAGTTCCTATGAATTTCCAGAACGAAACTAGAACAGAAAAAACCCTCACTCATTTCCTACAGGTTTTACTGCTATGTTTGAATTATCTTTATCTCCCTAGTTTGTTTTTGGAAGCACAGGCTCATCTCTAACCTTAATTCCATACTCATTGAGGCTATTGCATCCCATACTCCAGACTATCCAAGCACAGAAGAGCGTTCCGTACAGCCCCCCGAGGATGTCTGTATGTTAGTTATCATCCAGATGATCCCTCTTTGACATTAGGATGCTGCACCTTTCTTTCCTGCAGGAGAGCCAGAAGCTGGCAGTTACAAGAACTGTGTATCTTAACAAGGCTGATTACCAAGTAAGATATTCAGTGGCCCACCAGAGAGAGTTAATGAAGGACTGACAGTCCGGTGGACACACAAACAAATTTACACTAAACACTCCTGCCTCCCTCATCCATTTTTGGAAAAAGTATAATGTACAGGACCTGTTCAGACTCTTCTCCTATTTTAAGATTATTACCTTTCTAGGTACAGGCTGTGTCAAGCCAACACCAAGTTAGCTGGAAATAGACTGTCAAAAATCAATCTGAACCTGCACCAAGGAAAGATGTGCTACTGGAGGAGTTGCTTACATCTGCCCATCAGGGTCTTCAAACCCACACAATGTGTCTCTTGTATAGGATGCTTTAGCTAAATACATGACCTCTTGTTGAAAGGAAAGGTGGCTGAAAGAAATGTTGTGGTCTTTATCGTATGAGAAACTAGGGGTTATTTCTGGCAATGCCCTTTGCCTTTTCTGGTTCATCAAGGACAGCTTAGCTTATGAGAAAGGTGCCCTCTGGCTCTGGAAGCCCAACTGTGCCTCTTTGGTGCCTGATCACAACTCCCACTGATGTCAACGGCTGGTGGGGAAGTGGCTTTGGACAGGGCATGACCAGAAGAGCCTAGAGCAGAGTATTTCTGCACACCTTCTGGGAAGGCTGTGTGCAGAGTGGCCAAAAGTCTGACCTTTCACCCAGCAGAAAAGTGGAAAAAGCTTCAAAATCAGAAGGAAAAAAAATAATACAAGTAAAGCTTAAAAGACTTTAAATCCCTAAAAGGTCAGAGCAATGCCCCACCCTGCCTGCAAGAGCTGTCTCTTGCCTATCTCGGGTATTGCTCCACTCCCTTCCCAGCCACATTAGCTTCTCCAGTTATTATGACTATTGCATGCAAATGGAATGGACTTCAGCCATTTGTATTACTAGTTTTTAAATAACATCTCACTTTTCCACAGTCAATTTTCCAGACAGCAGCTCAGTCCAGGGCTCCCCTCACCACCCACCCAAATCTCACTGCACATTTCCTCAAAGTCTGTCTTTTTCAAAATGCATTATTATTACAGTAATTCCTTCCTACCTTCTCCTCAGAAACTCTGACAGAACCCAAGAGCAACTACCACCAGTGTGACCTCAAGGGTCTGCTGGAACTACTGTCCCCACACAGCCCCTTAGCCAAGCACCATCCCTCAAAGACAACTTTTTCACCAGGGACAGACCACAAGTGCCTCCAAATAAAACCAGAGTTTGAATTGTAGGCACAAAGGGCCAGTATCTACTGTAACTCAGTTTTGAATTTCTTCTGCTCACTAGTATTTCCTATCTGCCTTCAGCACCACAGACAATATCCTTCCCTTCATATAGGGGTTATTACTGATTTGCCATACCCCACATTTAAGTCCCAAGTAAGACTGTTCACAGATTGTGGGTTTTTCTCATTTGATATTCAAGCTAAACAACACTGGTTATGTCAAAACACTTGTTCATCTATTCTTGGGGCAAGACTTCACTCAGTTTTGCAGTCACTTTGCTGGGTTTCTTTAACTCTTATCTTTCTCCCAAATAGGGGAAGAGCTGATTTTGAACCCTAATGTTAGGGTACACCATGTGGACGGACTGAACCTGGTCTTGCATGTGTATTTATTATGCACATTTACTATTTATTTTACTATGTGCATTCACTGAAACAATGCAACTGCCACTCTGTAGGTGTAAAATCTTTATTTCTCTCACAGTGTTGTATCAAAAAATGGGAGTTTAGCCAGAATTAAGATTTGCAGATCTGTCCCACTGCTTAATGACACATACACACTTGCAGTAACACCACAAAGTGCTCAGATGCATGGACAGACTACAAGAAAGCAGCAATTTACTGCATATGGTTTGATCTGCAACAACTGCTTATGGCATATAACAGCCACGCACAAGCAAGTAATGCAAGTTACCTTTACAGTCCTTCAGTGACTTTCAACCTCCAGAGCCTACAGCACAGCCAGATCAATGTCATTTGGCTTTCAGAAAGAGAAGTTTCCTCCCACATAGGTGAAAGGGAAGCAAGGCAAGGCAGCCTGCTGCTTTGCCCTGTTGTGTCATTGCTTTGGCCTCTTGCCTTTACAGAGAGAGTGGCTGGACCTCACTTTGTTTCCAAATGAATCTGTATTTGGGGCCACCCATGAAGCTGCCCAAGCTCCAGCTTCAGGAATACACAGACTCCCACTGAGCAAAAGGCAGGAAGAAAGTAATAAAACTGTGGTAAAGGAAGGAAGAAAAGAAAGGGGAAGATCAGTCGGCTGCATTCCCAAGGAGGAGGGAGTCATTGCAACGTTTGAAAAACAGACCACTACAAAACAGAGTGATAGAGATAGATGTGATAAGCCAGCTGAACAACCGGAGGGGAAGCTTGTATGTTCAGTCAGCTTTCTGCTCAAAACAGCTCCAGAAATCATTTCGTGTATACCCCACAAGCATGTGCCCTGGTATGTTTGCTGTGCATCTGATCTACACAGCCCCCTTTCCTGGTGGGAGGATCTGGCTACCACCTAAAGGCTTGGAAGATACCCAGGCTTGTGGCAAAGAGCCCTTTAAAGGGAAAACCACCCATGCTTGTGTTAACAAGCTAAATAGTTAAAATACTGAGTTTCTGCAAGAAAACGCCTGGCTTCAGCAAGGATAGGCGTTTGCAGGGATCATCCCAAATCACTGGACAGCTTCAGCTACTTGTGGCACACTGGCAAGTTTATATACCCCTCCAAACCAACCCTGCACATAGTCTAAGCATGGTCCGGGCAAGCTTCCCCCGCCAACATGCAGACAGCTGCTCTGTGGCATGTATCATTCACCCTATGTTCTGCAGGTGTTGCACAGCATGTGAGTAACACTTCACCTGGCCTTTATCCATCTTCTTACAGCCAAAAGCATTTCACAGCTTTCTGCTGCATTTTTTGAACCCCTAAATTTGCAAAACAAAATGTGGCAGTCATTTAAGAGCATGTAACTCCCCAGGCACAGGGTCTGGGGAAGGAGCACATGAAGGGGGCTACTGGACCTGCTGGGAACACTAAGCTGGGAGGCTGTAATGGGCTAAATGCTGTGGAGTACTATACTTAACCCATCCTCACTGCTCACAGACAGACCACTACAATAGAAAAGTGCCATAACATGGGGGCAAGGAGCCATGAGCCAAGGGGGAGAGTGGGAAACCTCAGTCCTGAGCACCCACATACCCTGTGACGATTTTCATCAGCCCTCAGAACAAAAGTACTGCTGTGCCATTCTCTGTCAGGAAGCAACGGGCACATGTACCAGCCTCCATCACACTAGGTCCATAAAATTCCACTTGATTAGAGCCACTGTTGCCACATCTGTTAGTGCTTTAAAGCACATACATCTGGCTTAATTGAGTACTTGACTTTATTGCTGCTTTATCTCCGTTTGTTGAACAGGCCTTGGGGAGAGGGGTTTATGCATTTTGGGTTTGGGATTTTTTCCCTTCTCAGTTTCTTTTTTTTTTTTTTTTCCCTGCTGAAATACCACCTGAAGCAAGAACAAAAGCCCCTGTGACAGCTGCTAACATGCTGGGGGCTGCTTTTAGGAAACTCTCCCCTCTAGATAGTGAAGCCCATCCTAAGTATACTGGTTTACGTGCTACAAAGCTGCAGAGCCTCAACACACCAACCATCCTCCCACTCTCCCTCTGTCTCCCCTGGAAAGAATATCAGAGTTACTGGCAGAAGGTGTCGCAGTACATGCCAGGGAGAAAAGAAAGAAAAGAAAAAGGTTCTTGCTGCCCCTGCAGTCTCTGAAACTTTACCTCTGCCAAGTTACAACAAACAGGAAAAGTAGAATCAAAACACAGCCCCCACGTCCCCCTCCATCCACCCTGCGCAAGCTGCGCTAGTGCCAGCTACAGCTCACAAACAATCACACTGCAAGCCTCCACTGGCACATCCTTCCAGGTGGCCTGAACAACAGAAAAGCCCAGCTTAGGAAGGCTGCATCCGATGCATTGGCTGCTTGAAATCCCTTCCAGGAAGCGTAAAGGTCTTTCATGCCCCCAGACAGAGGAAAGGTTACCCTCAAGCCCCTTTGCCAGCTCCTGTGCTGGAAGATGCTTGTGTTTCCCTGTGAAAGGAGAAGCCAGGCACATAGTAGCTGGGAACAGAGAGGAGTACTAGCTGCAAAGTTGGCTGTTTTCCAACTAAGCCACCCCAAGTGCTTCCTAGCCACTGAAAGAGCAACAGAACTAGTCCCTCCTGCAGGACAGATTTGGGGCACCATTGCTGGGCTGCAGCATCCTCCCAGGGAGCTGTGCCCAGCATCTTTCCACGCCATGATCTGGCATGGGCAGGTACTAGCAGTGCCTCCAAAGCCTAGCTGTAAAACATTGCCCCAGATAGTGTTTCTCTTGCCACAGACTGAGGCTGGGATCACTCAGCGGGAAGTCTGGCTTTCACTAAGCACCAAATGCACAGGAGATGCATTATGCTAGTTGACGCTAACACAGTATGCAACCCCCCCACACAGCAGCTTTATACCTGCTAAAAGCAGGACAATCTGCTGAAAGGAAAACTATTGCAGCTTTCAGATGAAAAGCAATGCCTCATCCCACCACCTCACATTATGGCTACGATGCATAAATACCCACAATCTGTTTTGGACATGCAGAAGAAAGACCTTTAATGACACTACTTGCTTTTGATGCCCATCAGGTACGTTCCTCATCCCCTTCAGTCACCTCCCTAAAAGTGCTGCCTAACCGTCAGCTACATGTTCTCCTGCCTCGCCACCCACAAAGGAGTCTTGTTCAGCCAGTGTCACATCTTGTAAGCTCTGGCTTTCAACTTTTCCAGTGGAAGCAGGCGTTGATGTCCTGGTTGTCCCTCTTCATACGAGAGTAAGATATTCAAAGCACTGACAGCTTTCCCAATGCTGTGTTCCAGTTTGATTTCATGCTGTGGTGCTGAGTCCAACCACCTTTTATCCCTGCTGCCTGGTATCTTTTCTCAGATGCCTAAACACAAAAGCCACCCCTGAAGCGAGCAAAGAGCAAGGCGTACTAGCAGCAGCTGAATGAGTTCCCCTGGTCTTTCCTGTCCCAGTCCAACAAGACTTCAAGCCTAGGAGAAGAAACATCTGAATAGTGAAGTGAAAGAGGGTCAAAATGTAATTAAGCTCTGTACTTCCTATCCCAAACTGTTAGTGGATGTTGCTGGGGGTTTGAGAGTTACTCGGGCACTCTTATTTCACCAGGAAGTAAAGTAGTCCTGTCTTGAATAAGACAAGCTCCTCTGGATTCCTTGGGAAAAAGGCAGTAAGCAAACTGCAGTTTCTAGGTGTCTCCCTGTCCTCCCTCCTTCCTCCAGCAAGGCTCATAAGCACAAAGCAGAGACATCTTTTCTATCAAAAAAATCCCTCTTTAGGCTTTCCAGCTGAACCCAGCTGGACTCTGCCCACAGGAAGAGCAACCCAAGTCATCCTCACGAGGACACCCCATCCTCCAAAGTTTGGGAAGGCAGAGAACTTAGATACTGCAGTACATTAAAAGCAAAATCTGCAACCTGAGCTCTGACAGCATGTCCTCTGCTCAGTGTCCCGTGAACTGAGTATGGCTTAGGTGCAACCCATGTTAACCCCACTTTAACTGAGAGCCATGGAGAAGGGACAGTGGAGGGCATCTGCAGCAATGCTCACCAGTGAGAGAGGGACTGGGCTGTGGTGTTCGTGCAGAGATCAAACTGGTCACAAGTCTGAAACACAAGCAGATCATGATGCAGAAGCTCATCCATGCAGAGGTTGAGGGAGGAGTAGAGCAGACCCATGCAGCTACACACAGCTTGTTTGAGGCCACAGCACGTGACTCTTCTACCTGTCTCCTTGCCAAGGCACCAGGGTACTCTTCCAGCACTGGGCGGCAATCTGTGATCCACCAGTAGCTCTAGGGCTTTCTGAGCCACAGGCTGCACCTGGATCTCCATATTTCATGACCAGCCATCCCTCTATGAATTTCTATACTTCCTTCTAGAAGCCATTTATATCAAGGACATTTCCAGATTCCTACAACAATGATTTTCATCATCTAATTCTGTGTCGTGCTCCCTCAGATACGTTGCTTGATCTTTTCATGGGAATGCCAAATGAAACTGAAAAATAGTGATTGTCTCATTTCTCCCCTTATTCACAATTACCTACCTCTCCATCTCAGCCCACAAAACAAGTCAGCAGAAAGACCTATAGACAAAAGTGTAAGTCCTCATACTTTGTTGAGACAGGTTTTGAAGACCCCTTAATCAAAGGCTGACCTTCAGAAAGCTATGTGCATCTACTCTGTGCCACACACACCTCCATCACACCTCTGAAATCAACTGCAGGCTTCGCAAGGGGCTAGGAGCCAGGACACCTCTTCTTTAAAGAGAAAGAAAAAAAGGCCCAGCCTTTTCACAAATATAGAAGGCCTTGGCACAAGCTGAGGGCACAGGAACAAAGCCAAAGCACATGGAAAACAGCAGCAGCAGCAGTTCTTACTGTTGCCTGTCTAATTGGAGAGCCGGGATGCAATCCCAGAGTGAGGGATTCATTGCAAGCTCCTGACAAGCTGCACATGACATCCCAACACAGGACAAGAGACCTCCAGTGCCACCCCCACTGCTGTCTCAACAGCCTCAGCCCATCAGTAGTCACTCTCAGTGCAGGCTGCTCTTTCTCAAAAGCTTGCAAAGCAGGTTGGCTGGGTCCCAATGAAAGCCCCTTCTAATGGGATTTTTCAGGTTTCAAGGATATCAGTGTGTGGCACAGGCTGAAGTAATTAAGAGGACATTCAACAGACAATCTGGCATTGATTAACTGGCTACTTACCACTGAACATTACAAGTCCCACTCTAAAATTCTGCACCAAACCACTTGCTTTTTCCCATTTTTTTTCCTCCATTGCCCCTTCCCCACCTTTCACAAAACCCAGTTGTGGCCCATCCCACACCACTCCCTCGGCCTCACCATGCTCAGCCTTGCTAAATAAACCATGATGGCGTCAGCTGGGCTAAAACTGGAATGCTTGCTGAGGGTTAAAGGTGGGGGGGGAAAGCGTGTTGTTCTTGGCAAACAGATAAACTCCAATAAATTCACTGAACAAGCCTCAAGATGGACAGCCACATGCACTTGCAATCATCACATTGCATTTGGCTCTTCCTATTGAATACTGGGGGGTAAGAAAATCCTTGTGCTGATCTCATTTGTACCAGCTTCACTGGGTTGGCCCCTACACAACCACAGATCTGTTCATCATCAAGTTCTTCCAGACCAGAGACATCCCTAGCGCTTCAACAGTTGAGTTATATACTTATTTCACTACAACTCCTTCCTGCATCACATATGAAGTGTGCCTGGAAGAGCAGCAAACAAGTAACTCTGGAGGGAAGGTTTATAGTCAGCAATGAAGAGTAACCAGTGACATTTAACACCTCACAGGTGCAGTAATGCAAATTCTGTGGGGAGGGGGCTTCAAAGACAGGATTTGTTACAGCAGCCGAGAGATGGTTGGCAGGTCCAGTTTCACTGGAAGCAGTCTGGATCCACTGCCCCAGCAAAGAATGCCATACAGTGGGCTGAGCAAGCCCCGCAAAGTTCAGCAGTGGGTCTCATCATGCAATAGCCAAACATGCAGAAAACCAAAGCACAGGGGGTTTTTAAAGGCAATTGCTGTTTCCATACAAAGACCAGACTGCATGATGTACCACATAAGCCATCTCTTCTAGACACATCAAGCTAATTATCAGAGTACTTCCACACTCCCTACGTGAAATATGACCAGCAGGTATATCCTCCTTTCTCTTTGAAGAAGTAAGGTCAGCCATTCCCAAGGAGCTCCAAAGGAGCGAAATGCACTCAGCATCTCCAGTATTTGAGTCCTCCCCCAGCAAAACTATCATCTCTGATCCCAGTGCATCACCAGCAGCAGGGCTGATGCACTGAAAGGCCAGAGATCAGCAGGTCAGGACTTTACCTCTTCTGGTGTCTGCAGAATAGCAAGTAAATTGAGGGGCAGCACAAATATTTTTTATTAAGGAAACAAAAGAGAAGAAGAGAATGGAAACTGCTAATCAATATTGAAAAGTAACAGTGAATAGAACCTGCAGAGGAAACTCCCCATGAGCTTATTATTCATTGCTAACATAAACTGTAATGGAGCACCAGAGGCATGCAGGATAAATTGGTCAGATAAGATATTAAGAAGGAAAAAGAACAACCAGGGGAAAATTGACCTCACTTATAGTTAAGTATTTAAAGATTAAAAAGGAATTAATGACACTTGCAAATAGTCAACTGTTACTGAGATGAAGATTTTACTGGATGAGACAGACATGAATGATCCAACTAATTAGCCACTGGCACAGCTTACAAAAAGCTTGCTATGGTGTCCCCTGTTGTGAGTGATTTTATAGTCAAAATTTAATGTCTTGTGTAATGCTGTAGTTAAGACAGCAATTCATGCAGCAAAAATCTGTGGTCAGAACTGGACCAAGAGTCAGGCTTAAGGACAGGACACAGTCATTCTGGCCTTAAAGCTGTCAAACATGAACCCAGGAGTCCAAGAGCTGGATGCACCTAGGAGAAGACTTGACATCTCATGAGCTGACCCCTAAACAGCATAATTCCGCCAAAGAAAAAGAGCAGTGCTTAGATCAGACCTGCTACTATGCAGCTGGTGAGAATGGGATGGAGGTCTCCAGATTATGATTCCTTATAAAAATGATGTTGATCAGTTGCCACAATGGATGAGGTTAGCATAAATCCTTTAATAAGAGAGGAAACTAAGCAATGTCTATGTAATGAAACAACCACAGAGACTGACAAAGGAACAAACTCTTAACAGAGCATCAGGTGGTGGAAAATGAGAGAAGTCATTGGAGCAGTCATCCAGACAAATTAACTGAAAATGGCAGAGGGCTGCTGAATATTTGGTGCTGAAAAAGCCACCAATCTCCCTGGGATATTCCCAGAATGAAACTGTAGAATGAGCCATAAATAGTCTGAAGTGCATCTTGCTCCTTTGCCCCAGACAGCATGCCTGCAGTGAGGGAACTTAAAGTTGGGGAGAAGGAAATGCCTAAAATCCAGCCTTCACTGAGTCACAGGAAAAAATCACTTCACAGCAATCTACAAAGGACCACTGTAAGACGGTGAAGAGCCTTCTAGAAAACTTAAAACCATGTGACACTTCTCAGTTTCTCTCCTACCAGCTGCTGTTTCATTTGCAATTAAAGTATCAGAGATGCCAACTATCCTCTCAATTTATGTTGGTGTCGCTGGCCTCAGGCAATGCACCTGCTAACTCTTCTTGAGAAATGGATTGTCTATCAAGGGCTTCCTAACTTTACTGTATTGTGTAGTTATTGGCATTGTATGAGGGCTTGGGTTTAAACTCTTACCCACCACCCGCACTGCAAATATTCACTTTCTGAGCCCTTGCCATTTCTCCATTCCCCATATCTTCTTCCACTGAAAGTTCAAGGTCACAAAGTACAGATTTCCTCACTTCAGTTACCCCCAAAACTGGAGTAATTTGGCTTGGCTGCAGAGCAAATTCTACAGCCTAGAGAAAAACAAACACATAGGACCCTTCTGTTACCCTGAAATGCTGAGCAATAAAAATTCAGTAAATAAATAAATACAAGGAAAGTTGCTTTAGGTCAGAGTATGTCATGCTGCTTGGTTTGCTACAATTAAAAATAAAATCTATTTAACAAAAGAAAACAGAGAAGAAGACTGGGGTCCTGCACCTAGAAAACAGCATTAACAAAGACAGAAAAAAAAGGTGCGAGGATACCCTGAGCTGATGGCAGCTGATGGCTGTGGGGACTTGCCATCAGTCACATGGCACAACCCTCCTCAGGAACAGCAAAGCATCTGCCCTTTCCTGAAGCTTTCACCTGGAGAAGGTGTCCTAGGATAGTGTTCCAGCCAGCAGAAGATCCTGGATATTACCAGGGCCAAGTTATGGTGTGCTGTTCCCAAGCTGACACTCTTCTCTAACCCACAGCACTCTTTCCCCTTCCCATCTTTGTTCCCTCCTGTATCTCAAGGGAGCAGCCAACTCCTCCCCTGCCAAGCCTTCCCTTGTGGCACATGCTCCTGCTCTGCTGGAGTTCATCCCTGCATCTGTGCCTGCCCACATCACATTTTTCAAGCTCAGGACTGCAGCCAAGGCCTTGCCAGCTGCTTTCAGAGAGGTTAACACTTCCCTCCCCCTGTCGGACAGATCTCTCTGGATACAGGGTGAGCCTGGACGGTTTTGCAAAGCAAGACCCAAGCAGCAGTCTGCCCTAGCTCTGGGATCAATTAAAACATACAGGTAATGGTTGTCCACTGATAGATTTTGCCAGCAGAAGTCCCATTCATCAATGTTTCCAGTCTGCTCTTTCACTGTCTGTCCCAGCACTCTGTGCTAATAGGTTTTATCCTGTTCCTGACCCTGTCATCCCTTCACATAATTTATCCTAAAGAGTTGTGAGCCTTCTCTCTCCATGACAATGAACCTAACTCAGCACAATCACAAGGGTTCAACACCTACAATTTCTACCAGGGCCATGATTGCAAACCCATAGCCAGGTACCCCTCACTTCTTACTCCTGAGGTCTTCTGCAGCCAAATTCCACCATCTCCACACAAACCTTCGTCACTCTCTCACCACTTCTCTGACTCCCCTTGTCCCTATTTAAGGAATGTTTCCTTACGTTCAGTTGCATCTGCTGCTCCTTTATTACTCTGACCTCCAGATATGCCAGTATCATCCACAGCTGGGGTTGGATTGCCTTAGGCAGGGAGTGTTTCAAACACTCGCCCACCGTTGGTAATCTGAAATCCTGTATCCCTGTCTCCCATTCTCTACAATGACCTAAGATTCTTCATATATGAATACAGAGATTCTTTTTCTGCTGTTGTTCTGGTTCCTTCTGAAAGAGAGGCCAGTGTTCCTGGCTTCTGCTCTCTGACCAATTTAAATCAATTTAATCTGACTTTTGTTTTTCCCCTCAGTTTTCAAGGTTTCCATATCCTCATCCCTTCAAACTGCACTGAATACTGAAGCAAAGTTTGGTTAATACTGGAGCCATACCTAGATCATCTTTTATCTCCAGTTGGTCTTCATGCACAGCGGCTTCAAGTCTGTTTTTATTTATATAGCTGAGAAACCTGTTGCTATTTGTTTTAACTTCCCTTGCCAGGCCTAACACAGCTTGACTTCTGGCAATTCTTATTTTATCCCTACCCTTCCTGACCTCTAAGACAATGCTTTTTTGTCAATTAGTCTTCCCCCCGCCTCATTCCTTACAGACTCTCTGTTTTATCCCAACTATCATTTTTAAGGTGGCTACTCACCAGCTTCAGCTTTGAGCCCTTTCCTGCCATGTTTTCCTCCTTTGCTTGGGAATCTCTGGTCCAGATAGTTTCTGGACCTCTGAATTAGAGAGAGGCTTTGCATCCTCTGCATTCAAGTTCTCATGCTTCTCTGCCCAGATGACTTCACCCACCAAGTTTTTTCATTTTTCAAAGTTTGCTCTTTCAAAGACAAGTATCCTAGTTCCAGACCTACTTTTGTTTAGGCTTCCATTTAATTTAAAAGGAATCCATTTTATTAACACTAAGTCCAAAATTCCTCTGAACAACCAGGCTCTCCTGTAACATCAACACTAGTTACCAAAACAAAGCCTAAAATAGCACTTCCAATTGCTGGTGCTGTTACTATTTAATGAAAAAAATCTCGTCTCTCCCATCCAGGAATATCTATGTTTTACCTTATTAATACAAGGTGTTTGCCAACATGTATTCCTAGATATTAAGATACATTCCTACGTTCCCACAGCAATATTATTTTGGTAACGTTTATCTTTCTAATAACATTACAGAGAGATCCATACACAACCCCTGCCATCCCTCACAGTCTGCAGCTCTTATCTGTCTATCCTCCCATGGCTGTTTTCCAAGGTACTTAGATGAACTGCAGTCTCTTCAGGTATTTTGTAAATACCTTCAAGTGGTCCTATTACCAGAATATCTCTCAAAACAACCATCCTATTAAAGGAACAACCATATCAGCTAAGACCACAGAGCCACATAGCCTCATCTCCTACAGCAGGCAAAAGCAGGTGGAGACTGAAGACTGACTGATGGAATTCTAACCCTCAATAACTTCCCCAGTCTCCCTTTGAGCACTTAGAATAAGCATTCACAGCATTCTCTGGTAAGCAGTCCCACAACTTAGCTACTGATGCTATGAAAAAGCACATCCCTTTAATTGGGAAGCATCTGACCTCCCAGACAGGTCAAAAGAGACACATAAAACACCTTCAAAAGGTGAGCTTGGAAACAAGCTTTTACAATTCTGCTAGACAGTAGAAATTCTGGATTCAACAGGGAATTTGGCTTCATTGTCTGCTGTAGTTCCCTCCTGCTTCCTCCCAGGTAATTCCATGTTCTACAGATGGTACACTCCTTTGCTTCCCTGTAGAAGACCCTCTCCTTAACTTTTTTTTTTTTTTTTTTTGCTAACACACCTCTCATATGCAGGTGTGAATTATATTTCTCTCCAACAACCTACCTCATAACCTACCTCATTAAGCTTGGAGTATTTGTTCTCAAACAGAAGGCAGCTTTGATGATTACTGTCTCTGTTCTGGACTTCAACTCATGTACCTGAAAGTCTGGTCACAAGCCTAATGGGAGAGGTTACCCTTCCCCACAAACCTTGTCTAGTCTGTCTTTAGACTACTACAGCTAGGACAACAATGTTATCAGTCCACATAGCCTACATGCTAGTGTTTGTGGTGTCACCAGTTCTGGGGCCTTTGACTTCTGATTGCAGGCACCCAAGTCCTCCTCCTTTCTGAGGATACTATTGAAAAAAAAAAACACACCACCATACAAAAATATCACTACAAACACTCTTCACAGAAGATCATTTAAGTTATTTGCTACTGGCATTCTCATCTTGGGTCTGTTTGAGATGGAATGAATAGTATTGTTTCAATGTGAGGGACTGTGAATGGACTTCTCATGGAAGTCACAGGCTCTGGCACGTTTCTTCATCAAAACCAACATTATTCAAAAAAAAGGGACAAAGCAAATGAAAGAGGATGAACTAGACTGAAACAGAAACGGATTCTGGTGAACTAAGAAAGTCCCAGTGCCCATTCTGTTACTAACTGTGGGGCCAAAGAACTTTGCTTTCAGTACTGTCTTTGTTCCTGCTCTCACTCCAGTTTTTGTGCAGTGCATTTCACACTGAAGTCCCTGAAAACAGCTAATATGGCCCTGGCCATAATCTGCCTAAGGCAGTTTATGCTGGTGCAATATAGCTGACTTCAGGGAAGTCAGTCCTGACACAAGAAAGGTCCCATAAATAGGCTTAAGGTGAAGTTCATAACCTGGGATTGAAGAGAATTGGATTCAAGCCCTCTCTGCTTCTCCCTCCTTAAGAGACCTTGAAGAAGTAATTTTATCACTCTGCCCAGCAGTACACATCTATAAAAAATAGGGATCATAAAAATCCCATTCTTGACAGGACTGTTAGTATCAAGCCAGAAGACAGAAGGAAGTCCTTGTCGCTATGGCAAGGACAGCCATATAGCCACACTGAATAGATATTTAGGTGCAAGTCCCTTACTCTAACACTGACCATGCTTTTAGTGCCACATAAATAATTACACTTTATTTTGGCATGCTATTATGTCCACACACGTGGGTTAAAGTGCAAAGAGGGGTGTGGATGAGGATGAAAGGCAGGTTTTTTTCTTCAGCCCCACAAAGGCTGGTGCTGTTTAGTGAAATTTGAGAGGAATAGGATTGTGGTAATTACCTGACCTGCCTCGCTCAAAAGATTGCCTCTTCACAAAAAAAAAACCCCTTCATGAATGGCAGCTGCCCAAACTGAGACAACCTCAGGCATTAACCCTGAGCTGTGTGTCTAACTTGCTTTTTATCTCAGAGTATGCAGATTAAGCAAAACTGACCCCAAGCAGAAACCCCGGAGAGAAAACTGTTTCTGGATACTTGCCCTCACTCAAAACCACCCAGCAGGGTGGGGGAAATGCAGCTGTTTCCCCACAGCACCAAACACACACAATCCACCTAACCATATCACCTTACCAGCTGAAAAAACCTTTATCTTGCTTGGCATCAGGCACTGTGATTAGAGAGTATGGCACAGGCTGGACACTCCTGAAACTTAGGACTTTCAGGAAAGATTTGGGTGTGTCTTTTTTTTTCCCCTCCCATACAACACGAATCAGCAGTTTTGCAGAAACACTTTACATTTTTTCAACCCAGTCATTTTTCATATCAAAGAAATGTACATGTCAAAACACACGTGATCCTAGACACATAAAAGACAACAGTAGTCTCCAACTTGCCCTTGAGAAAAGTCAAGTAGTAATGAGCTATTTAAACATGGGAAGAAACTTGCTCCCTGTCAATGAACATCTTCAGAGGGGCCAAGGTTTGGTCATGAAAGAACCATAAGACCCCAGGAACAAAGATCAGACTCTACCTCCTCCTCAAAGTGATAAATCTAATTCTACACCTGAATCATTATGTCAAATGCTATTGTTATCACTTAAGATGAACATGTTGACCTCAGGTCCCTTCAGGACAGGGGTCCCAGCAAACAATTTGCTGAACAAACCCACTTAGAGATAATCTTGTCTCCTAAAGACTGCTTCATCAAAGAAAAACATTCAGGCTTTAAGTGAAGAGATGAGCACCCCTAATCTCATCACTTCACAACTGGATTAGCTAATATAGATCTTCGGGTTCAGGTCCTGAAGCTGAGCTGCCTTAAATCCACCTGCTCCTGCTGAACCTCCTGGGGTCTCGCTGCCTCAAAGGCTGCAGTCCAGTCACATTATTCAGCCTAGAGCCATCACTCTCCTTGAATGTATCAAAGTCGGTAAGCTCTAGAAAATCAACACTGCACCACTGCAATGCTTACATACAGCAGACAGGCAAGATGGGGCAACTGAGGATCATCTGCTCAAGATCATGCAGGCATCAGTGGCAGAGCTGAGAACAGAGTCCTGGGCTCTGGGCTCCAGCCCTTGTTTTTAAAACAATGGGTAGTTTAACTCCAGGGTTAGGTAACTTGACTTCTGCAAGCCTGGACTGGCTGCTCTTCCCACCATAAAGAATGTTCTTGCCTGCTCTCCATTGTATAGTCTCGATGGCCATGGGTTTGGAAGAAGGACAAGGCAAAGACAAAGGAACAATACAGCAGTATAAGACAGCAGCCTGGTCTCTCATGTTGCCCATCTCCTCAGCTGCTTATAATCCCTTCCACAAAATGAAGTAACAAGAGGATGACTAATGACTGGAAGACAACAGCGCCTTGCTGAAGCAACACAACAGGGTAAAGGACCGTTGCCAAGGGCAGTGGAGAATGTTATTTCATTGCTTCCATGAATACTGCAGCCATTTACCTATCTTGCCAGATCCAATCTTGCCTTCAGTGGGCTACTGCAGTTAAAAGGAAAAAAAAACACCCCTTACCTTCCACTTACTGCCCCCAAATCACTCTAGTTGCTCTGAACCCCTTTTCCCTTCATGAGCAGGGCCAGGCCAGCATTATGCTCTGTCACCACAGCTGTTCACAAGCACCTATTAAAGATATCTCAAGCACCTAGAGAAAGCAGCAGGCACAGGATCAGCCAGGAAATCCCCAGATGGCCTAAAGGGAAGGAAAAAAAAGACTGCATGATGCAACCTTATGCTGAAGTAAACCTGCTATAACCAGTTCCCATCCAGAGTAATTTCTTCGCAGGGCAAATGAATTTCTTCCTGAGACAGGTGATTGTACATACATAGATGTTCAGAGGCAGCAACATCCACACTTCTGTCACCTTGTCTCCACCACTTATGCCACAACATCGATTATATCTTATGTTATTTCACTCCTTGCTTTAAGCAACAACAGCTCTTATTTCAGAGAAGGACACTTTCCCTTCTTCTGTTTGCTTCCCCTCCACACCTTGGGCCAAGCCTTCACCGTCTCTCTTCTGAGAGCAACTCAGAGTCTGTGACCCTGTCCTTCCTTCTGCTCCAATGCCAAATAAGCAGTACTTCAAAATCCATTCCATAATGAGGAACTCCACCTGGATGAAACTCTGAGGACTACATCAGTTTCTGTAGAATCTTACTCTGAACTTGAGGGTTGTGCTGTGCTGCATGATCAAGTAATGCTTTGAGAAAAGGAGCTGGGCTCAAGAACTGACCAGGAAAGTCTTGATAGTGTCAACCTGCCATCAGCAGGGGTGGAAACAGCAGCAGCAACTCTCAGAAAATGCAGAGAACAGGGGGAGAAAAAAAGGTTTGATGAGCCAGAAACAAACAATTGCCTTAAAATGGACAGACTTCTACTTCAATACTCTTGGGCTGGGGGAGGATGAGGCCAGTTTCAACATGTCTTCTGCCCAAAATGACAATGAACTGCTAGGTCCTCCAGGGAACAGAACCAAGGAGGCTGGCTGTCCAGGGCATCAGCACAGATGGATGGTTTCCATGCAGTTTTCTGACACTAAATTCAAAGCATTAAAAGGGTCTCATCCCTGCCAGTTTTCACAAAATTAACAAGTGGTTTAAATGGCTTCAAAGATCATTACAACGGGCGTGCAATGGAACAACTGAAACATGGGGAATGTCAACACTTATGCTTGTTTAAAAACAGGCTGAAAAGTCACCCGTAGTTAGTCTAGAAGGACTGAGAAAAGACTATAAGTTATTTGCTTACCATTAAATCTTTCCTCCCTGAGCAATACCCATCCCCAAAGCCCAGCCTAGGACAGAAGCACCCTGAATGACAGTGGAGCTGGAAAAACTCCTGGTGCCAGACAGTAGCTGTGTGCCACTGCAGCTGGACAAGGCAGAGAAAGAAAAAGGACTTGGCATATTGAACTGATGGTGCAAATCAAGCCAATAAGTCTCCAAATAATATCTCCATTTTAAGAGATGCAACACCCACAGGAAACATGATAACACAAGGTGGTCTATGAGGGTCCTCTTCTAGTCTGCTACTTCAGCTCCTCACACTCATCGCAGAGCACGTGACCTTCACAAGAGAAACAGAGATGATGCTTATCCCAGTAAAAGCTCCAGAGAATCACTGTGACAGGAGCCTCAGCAAATCACCTCCCAGAGCCAGAAACGCTGACTAATTAGAAACATCTTTAAATCCCCAACCTGAAAAAAGCCAAAACATCACAATGATGATAATGATATTTGTAACTGCCATTACTTGTTATCTTCTCCAAATGTTGACAGCAGCTCTTAGCAAGCACACACCATCGGACAGCTTACATATGCCAATTCTCTCTTAAAAAGCACATGTTCAACTATCATCAAAGAGAGCACTTCTCCATGCCACATGCAACCTTAAGGATTGCCAAAATTATTTAAAACCATAGCAAACAAGCTCTTGGAGGTGATAATCAACCCCCTCTTACCCACACATGGCTCTCAAAGTCTGTTTCTCATGCTTTACAGTTTCCAGCTGGGACACATCAGCATGCTATCAACTGCTCCTTACATACAGATGAACAGGTAATTAGTAAAATGACCTAATTAATATTAATACACTGGAGTGCAAGAACTAACAATGCTTGATTTTCAAAGGGGTTTTATGCAGCTCTTTCCTAAGACTGAGCTTGAGAGTTGGTTGTTAGTTCTCTGATGTCTAATACTGTCCGAGTTTCTGCTACAACCCATCACGAGACATGATCAAGGTACACTCCCATCACCCAGCAACTATTTTCATAAAAGCTGTAGGAAACCGGTATCTTAGAACTCAATCCCTCCCATGAATTTTCCGGTTCAAAAGTTTTCAGGGTAGCCATAGAGACAAAGATAATCCACACGTGCCCACACGCAAGGCTCACTTGGAAGAAAGCCAGGCACAAAATGGGACAGCCAGTACGTTGCTCTAAAAGAAGAAAGAGAAGTCTTTACTGAGTGCAAGAGCTAAACAAGGACCATGTTTGCACTTTATTGCCCAGATGCTCTCCCAACAGAGTTAGTATTGCATGGTACACCACAGAGATACTCAGGGCGAAGGATCTGCACTTTGACTGTAATCAGATGCTTGCAGCACTATGGATACACTGTGCACGTATGCACATGATGGGGATCAAAAACGCAAGATTTGGGAATTTTAAGGAGTGAGGGAGAGGCAAAGAATGGGCACAGTGAAACCAGCCTCACAAAACACATGCACACACTCACCTGTGCCAAAAGATGCTCGGCGTCAGGCCCTGGGGCAGCACAGGGGATCCCACCCGCCCTCCTCATCCCTGCGGCTCAGGCGGTGGCACAAACAAGCAGGGACAGACATGTTACGGAGCAGCCCGCAAGGAAGCAAAAGCCAGTTGCTCACCTTGCAAAGCCTGCAGGGAAGGCTTTTGCTCACCGTCTGCCCCCAGCTGCTGCAGCAAGGAGATGCGGTCCCTGCATGCACAATGCCAGTGGGGCAGCACCCCAGGAAAGAGGCAGAGATGGGCAGCCCCACACAGAGGAATGGCATGTTTTATGCCAAACACCATCTAGGTCTGGAGGTATTCCCATATTTCAGACTCCAGCACATCACATAATCAGTAAAGCAGAGATAGGGCTGGATCAAGCAGGAGGAATCAAGTTTGAATTCATTTAAAGCAACTTTAGGACCCAAACAAAATACAGCAGGTCAGGAAGACCCTGCTGTATGGGCTGGCCACACTGTAACTGAGGAACTTCCAGGCACCTCTGCAGGCAAAAGACCTCCTAACTCACACATCTGCAAGGAGCAGTGTTTGCTCCTGTGCCACATTTACTCGAGAAGCCATCAAACCAGTCAACAATTAAAATATTCTCACAAGTTTTCTTCTCTCCTCTGATTGGGACAGTTTTCAAGGAACACTGTCAGAGCTGACATACCCCTAGAAAACCCCACCACACACCACATCCCCAGCCTGAACCCTTCAAAAATTAGACAGGCAGAGGAAGAGGAGAGAGAAAGGAAAAAGCTGCGTCAGGATGGAGGATACAGCACAAAGGATGCAAGCACAGGCACGTCGACAGCCCCTGGGAAAGGGGGGAAGGTTGAAACTCAGCCCAGGCCTGCTGCTTAGCAGCTGGGATTTTAACACTTGTTGCAGCAAGAGAAATTAGTAACAGAAACCAGCACAGCGAAAGATGAGGGTGTCAGGTTCAAGGTCTGTGTTGCACCAAGGGAGAGCAGCAAAAGTGGTCGTTAGGGAAGGCTGATTTGCTTTGTTCTGCTTTGTTTTCTTTTTTTTTTAAACAGTTTTTAGACTTCTGACCACAGCCCTGGGAAATGTACACCCTCCTTAAGATCCTCCTATTCCACTATTGTGCATCTCAGTGCAAGCCTTAAACACCCTGGAAATGAGAACAGCAAACAAATTTTTATTATTTTCTCTTCTGGAGCTTTCAGCGAGTTGAAAGAAAACGCTTTTGTGAAAGGCAACAGCTAGCTTTGTTATATGTAGTCCCTTGCAATGATCTTTGCAATGGAGAAATAAAATGAAAAAAATAATACGCATTACCCCACCTCACAGCATTTCAGCTCCAGCCCGTATCACACAGACATTTGCATCAGTGTCAATGTGTGTGTCCATGGTCCCCAGGCATTGCCCACTGCATAACTCCTTCAGCATGAGGACACCCCATGGTTCAGACACCTCTCCAAGGGGTGAAACACATGGGAGGGAAGGTGATCAGGAGCCATATATTTTCTCAGGACAACCCTATCTCTGTATTCCTGTTGCAGATACTCTGCAACCGTTGGGCCCTGCAGCAAGAGCAAGGCACACTATTGGCCTAACTTGCCACTCCACCTGGTTCCTCCTGACTGAAGGGCAGCATTGGTACAAGTGCATGTGGGGCAGCACAGGACACTCATACAGCGCTCAGAGCAGCCCCCTGAGCCACCAACTAAGCCACAGCAGCCACCTGCATGCAGTGCTCCCAGGAGACCGAATCCTTCCACTTTAGTCAGTTTGTAAGAAACTCAAGCATCTGGGGGGATTTAGGCTAAGCCATTTTGTTTCTCAGCTGAAGTGAAGGAAGAGCAGACTTATGCTCAATGACCCCAATTCCACCAACAGGAGAAGCCTCTACCCTACAAGATGCTGATGCTCGTGCCAGGCATCAAACAGGCTCAAACTCCACACAGACTTCCTGGAAACAGATATTTTTACTCAGAACTAATGAAGCAACAATCTGTGCCAAACTACTATTTTAAACTGATGTGTAGCACAGGTAAGCTCCTATTTGGGATTTAACAGGTGCCATCAGCAGCTCAGGTTCCTGTTGCAAATGGCAGAGCTCTCCTGCATCAGGATAAGCAGTGAAAACCTCCATCTCATATCTGAAATTGTTTGAGCAAAATGAAACACTGACCTCAGCTATCACTCATCAGAGCCAGCATTACTGAAGTGAAGGCCCCTGAGTTTTTCTCAATATCTTTGCATGAGGACAATGTCAGGTTATGGCTGCAGAGGATCACGTAGTCCTCTGCTTCTGAGATTTCTTCCTATAAGGAATGTGAACTGCTTGGAAAAGCTAGAGGCTTTCCCACACAGATGCAGGGAAGGAAGTTGAGGCACTAGGCAACGACAGCCTCTCAGAAAAGAATTTGTGATGAAAAACGATGGTTTTCCCTCCTGGCAGGGGTAACCTTAAACTGGGAGAGACTCTAGACCCACATTCTGCAACACAGCCACTTGCTCCAAGCAGAGCTCTCAGAGCATGGAGTGTTGCTGGATCAGGACTGCACCTACACATTAGGACTCTTTCTAAAAGTATGTCAGTTAATGAAGAGACTCAACAGGAGCCTAGTTGGGCTGGTGAACAAGAGGAAGGGGGCAGGGGAAAACTGTGACAAATTGAAAATTCAACATGGATTGTGTAACAGCATGAATAACTCCTTTCAAGCCAAAATGGATTCCTGCAAAAGAAGTATTTTGCTATAGTCCATCAGCTCCACTTAATGAAAGAACCTGCAGGCAGTGGTTCCCACCAAAAAAAAACCCCAAAAACCCCAGCTTTGCTTATAACACTAGTGCAAACTGTCAAGCTCTAAGATACAACTGATCTTCCATTGGCAGAGAAGTGCTGGAGGAACCAAACAGGCAATGCTGGAGACAGATTTCCCCACCCTGTCTGGACAAGAAATTTGCTCAAAATGGTAAAGGTGCTCATTCCCTTTACGTAAAGACAAATTTTCATTAATGAAAACAATGTAAGGAATATTCATGGTGGGAGGAAATCTGCTGACAAGCCTTTTCTTTACAGCACTGAGATTTATTAAACCCATCTCAACCCCCTGGTGCTCACAGCATCCTCTCAGCAACAGCCAAAACAACCCTTCCTCAAAGGCAGCAGCACCCAAGTGAGAAAGAGGGGGTGTCCAAAGCATTTCACCTTGTGAGAACAGGAAACTGGGTGGTGGAAAAAGGGGGTAGAGACCATCCCTGAACAGAGGCGAGACCTTACCACTCTAAAAATATTTGAAAGGAGGTTGTAGTGAGACAGGTGTATTAGTCTCTTCTCCCAAGGAAGAAGTGATAGCATCAGAGGAAATGGCCTCAGGTTGCACCAGCACGTATTTAGATTGGATATTGGGAAAAATATCAGCCACTGGAAAAAGCTTCCCAGGGAAGTGGCTGAGTCACCATTCCTGGAGGTATTTAAAAGACACACAGATGGCACACTTAGAGACATGGTGTAGTAGTGAACTTGGCAGTGTTAGGTTTACACTTGAACACAATGGTCTTAAAGGTCTTTTCTAACCTAAATGATTCTATGATTTTGGTGCAGAGAGTGCATTGTTTCCCAAAGGAAGAGCCAGCCAACTTGGGAGCAGTGCTACCCATGAGCGCATCTCAGGCACCAGTATCCATGTAGGTGTCCTGATGTCTAATATGTGTTGAACCCACATTACAGCCTTCCTCTCCAACCAGGCACTAGTATGGCCTTTCCTCCTCTACCTGGCCAGTGATCTTCACCAAACTTTCAGGAAGGAGATTATTGGTCAGACTTCTGCACCACCTCACCTGCAGGGAGTTGGTCAATGGATCAAAAAACTACTGGGAAAGGTAAGACCTTTACAGAAATCAGACTAAAATTAATTCCTCTCCAGTGGGATCACTAGGAGCCAAACCAACTGGCTTTGGAGCTCTACTCATGAATTCCACACCATATTTTACACAGTTTGCCTAAAACCAGATCCCTAACTCCCTGCCAAAACCTCCTAACCCATCGGCTTCAAGGCCAGGACTGCAACCCACTCCACAAGTTCCTCCTTCCCTCTCCTGAGAAGCCTCAGCTTCTCTTCCTTTCCCCAAACAGTAGCCCCACAACTGCTTATTCACCATTTTCCACCTTCTCCCTAATTCCCCTCCTTCCCTCTTCTTGCTCCCCACATGAACATCAAGAGCCCTAACTCCCCTCCCAGCCAAACACAGGTCCCATTTCATTCAGGAGAGTCTGTGTGTCTGTCATGACCTCCAGGGACTGGAAAAATGACCAGAGAAAGTGACATGATGGCAAGTTGGGTGGTTGGGAGGCTGCTCCTTATTGAGAGGGTGGGAGAGCACCAATCCCTTTGTCTGTACTTGTATCCCTGTTTGGTGTTGGAAACATATGAAAGAAGCTCAGGACTACCACTTGGTTGGCAGAGGCAGCTTGCAGCTCAGGGCTTCAGATCTGCTCAGGATGTCTCCAAACACCCACAAAGGTACATTTCTACCAGGAGATATCACCCCACGTGTTCCCAAACCATCCCACTCAGGACAATGCTCACATGGCAGAGCTGAGCCTCTCCATCCTCCCACCTGGCTCAACTCAGGTGCAAGCAGCAAAACCCATGGCCTGAGCTCCAGCTCAGAGGCAGCTGTGCTTTACAAGTGCTGACTCAGGCGTGAGTAACACTGGCACAAGAATATTGCCTGCCCTTGGCATCCAGAGCCCAGACAGGCTGCAGCTTCAGCCCAGAACACACTCTGCCCCGGTGAATCACGTACCAACCCCAGCAAGTCTTTTCAAGACCCATCAGTCACCAGAGGGGGAAAAAAAAAATTACATGCACACAAAGTAATTAGAGGTGTAACCCTCTCCCCTCCCTCTGTGCAGGCTTAATGCTCCCTTTGTCTGGGCATGTTTGCTTCCCTAAGTCATGCCTCGGGACAGCTTTCTCGACAGAAAACAAAGGTTAATTAATAAAAAAAAAGAAAAAAAAACACAAAGAGAAATCCCTCATTAAAACGGACACCCTCTCACAGCCCTCTACCCAGATTGGTCCTTCCTGGAAACAGAGCACTGACCCATGGCTGCGACCCCTAGGAAAAAGCCACATTACACACAGCCAACTCAAGGCCATCTCCAGCAGAGCAGATCCGAGACACAGCCTGATTGTTATCCACCTCATTCACTGAAATCTCAGCCTAACTGACCATTTGTGTCCAGTTAAATTAAAACCATCCCCTGGTACCTCAGTGGCACACGTCCAGTGACCTACTGTAACTCTGCTACCACCCTGCACCAATGGCCCTTGTGAGTGCATCAGGGAGGATAGAATATCAATTACCAAAGATGTTTTGCTCCCATCCCTCCTCACCTAAGCAGCTGAAACCACAGCAAACCTCACTTCCAGTATCCACTTGCATTATCAAATGCTTCACCTCCACAATGGAGGTCTCTCATTACAGCACAGACATGAGAAATTAGGTAAAGTCTGCTTCAAACACACACAGCACAAATGCAAAAACACACCTCTCCCACGTACTCATCCAGTTTGCCTCAGACACACATGAGCACTTCTGATCCTGTTAGCTGCAGAGAGGTGGTGAAAGCACACACGCACGTGCATGCTTACCAGCCAGCTCATTAAATCTAATTAGACAGTCTTCCACGGGGAATTTTGAAAAACATATCCAACAATTGCTGTACACTACTGTTTCCTCAACCCGTTGGATGTGAGCTTGATTACTCACCATATGAAAAATAAAACTGATATTAATTTAAGGGAGCCTCCATACTCACACATTAACAAAGCTGCACTGTAATTGAATCAGTCTTCTTGCTTAGAGACAAATATGGTAGCAGCAATACAGGGAAAGAAGAACACCCAAGCCTCAGACTGGAATCCAAGCCTCTACAAGAAACTGTCAATTGAGAATACCATACATTTTCCCCACTAATTTTATAAAAAGTTTACCCTGTTGACATTCCAGTTTGTAAGATTTGGAGCCAACACACACATGCACAATATCATCAGCACCATGAAGACAACTAAGCAAAAAATACAAGTGTCTGAATTCTGAGGTACCCACGGTAAAACAAAAACCAAAACCAAAAACCAACAAACTCTCCATGACCTTCCAGTATAGGAAAATAGTGGCTTCAGATCCAATATATCATGTGTAGGTTATATGAGGACTAAGCACTGAAATGGAGGGTCTAATGCATTCCCTAATGTGTTGCCATCCCCAGCGAGGGGCAGTTAACAGCAACTCTGGGGATATTTCCTGTGCTCAGGATGGATGTCCTCTACAAATGCCACTTCACTGCATCAGTTCATCAGACAACAAAATCCCTCAACTGGCTTGTTTACACAGGGGAAGCTTAATCTGAATTCACTTTCACAGCAGAGTAGCTAAACTATGATAAATAGGCCAACTCAATATAGAGCATTCCTCCTTTGAGTCTGCCTTCTTATTTGCAGGGAGAAGTCAGCGTACTTTGAACAACGAGCATTTCAAGTCTTCCAAGTGTACTGCATTAAACCTTCTATAGATAGAACTAATCCAGACTATATACAGATCATTAATTCCTGTGACACTCTGGCCACCCACACTCAGCAGCCTTCCATCATGCCTAATCCAGCAGATCTCAGATGGGTTTGGGAAACTCTCAGGTTCCTTGCTGATTCGAAAACACCCTAGCAGGTTTGACCAGGAGGTCAATACAACGTCCTGAACCAAAAGGAACGGACCTCAGCTGCTCTCCCTCTTCAAAAGAGGCTGAAAAGGTCTCCCTTTCTGTACTGAGTGGTCTGCCTCCAGCTCTCCAATACCTGGTGATTTTGGATGAAGACAACTCATAGACTTGGTACCCCAAGACTATATCACAACATCTGTCTGCCCAAAGACCAACGCTGAGGAATGGTAGGACTCGATCCAGTAGGTCCTTTCCAACTAGTGATTCTGTAAGACAGGCTCCAGTCCTCCTCTACAAAGCCTTGTACAGAGAACCAGCCCTAAGAGCAGCAAACTGCTACACTTTGGCCATGCTCAGGGAGCAGCAGCTATGGTTGATGGCAACCAGAGAGCAGTCACCCTTGGGATTCCCATGGAAACAGTGCTCTTTAGGGCACCAACCAGCACAGCCCTTCTCCCATGATGCAATGGAATTATCCTAAATCCAACCTCATCAATGCACACAGACTCAGTGCACACGTAGGTATAGGTGGCTGTGTCTGTCTGGGGACATGGCACTGGCAATTTCATGAGAGACATTCTGAAACAGGAATGTGACAGAGAAAAAAGCCATATATGACAACTAAAAAAGAAATTTCTCTAATCCTTCTCAGATATAGTTGGAGTCAAATCAAACTGCAGGTAAGGATGACAGAAAGGCTCATGCTGACCTTCTGTGAGTTGGATATGATCTTCACGCAGATTCAGTCGTGTGGAGCACAGCTAGTTAAGCATAAGACTAGTATGTTAAGCGAATTTGCAAGCTTGACTAATGAAGCCAAAGGGCTTGCAATTTCCATAAATCAAGCCGCTCCCAGTTTTTCACCCTTGCATTTTCAGGTCTTAATGACAAAAAAAGAAAAGAAACCAGGCACACACAGAAAGCTCGTACAGTAAAGCAGGGAAAATCATGGAATACAATGCACAAACAACTGTCACTCATTTGTAGTGGTGACATATCTGTACTATTTGCCTTTGTTTTTCTTGCTGGTTAAGTACCTGATTTATACTCCTACTGTTGACAGTAATAAACACAGGTCCTAAAATATGCAAGACGACAAGTATCCAGGGTCAGTGCACACAGATGCACTGACTGAGCTGTTCAAATTTTATGATTATTCCAATGATACAGTTTTGGCAGACACTACAGTTTCAATTTAAAAGACATCAGAAATTAACAGTGAACTGCACCATAAAAAGTTAGAGAATTGCTACCTGTCAAAACAAGACAAAAAGAAATACTTACCAATAAGACCTTTTAGGAAAAGACCAAGATTTCAGTAAAGTAGTACAGCCAGTAAAAGACAGAATGAAAGTGTACTTAAAAAACTCCAGAAGCTAAACTAAACCATTTTCCATAATTTTTGTGACCCTACATTAGATGACTCTTCACTATAGATCATGATCAGAGACAGCAGTGACATTTTTAACTTTTTTTCCATTTTTGTCTGAAAATATTAAATTGTAACAAAAATTTTAAATTAAAAAAATTGTAAAAATTGAGACACAACACAACCAAAGGCTCAGCTGTATTAGAAAGCTGGCTTTGCTCTGTAAAAGTGTTGCATCAGCAAGAAAACTAAAAGAAAAGATAAAAAGACATTTGTTCTGACTACTGGAAAATACAGATGTTAGATTATATCCTGTTAAAAACAAAAGCCATGCGAAGGAAAACATTTTTTTAAAGTTTTGGAGTCACAACAGTTTTTTCACAGAGACAGAGAGAAGCAACTTGAATATAAATAAGTGTCCAAAATAGGTCAGCACTCTTTTCTTGGCCGCTGAAGTTTGATACTTTTCACTTGAGGTTAGCCTGGACGCTGGTGGCACACACACTGCAGGAACAGAGGCTGAGGCCAAGAGCAGCTCCCAGCTCAGTGTCAGCCCCAGCACCCCAAGCACAGCCCCTGGTGATGAGCTGGAGCTCACACACCGACCATCACCAAGCATGCTCAAGGCAACAGCCACACACTTCACAGCGGTACCTGCATTTCCCCTAGTTGGATGGGTTTCTGGATAAGACTCAGATCTCAGGAGGGTTCTGATGTCCTGTTATGTTCACAGCCAGTTTTGAGGTTATCAGCAAGAAGCACAATAAGAAATACTGGGTTTCCACAGCCCCCACCAAGACCCACTAGCTCCACACATTTAGCCCTCAGCCTCCCAACCTCTGCCTGGAAGGGAGGAGCACTTTGTACTTGGGCAGGACAGTGCCCTGCACAATCCAGTTATGCTGGGCAGAACTATTACCTCCCTACTAGAGGCTACAGCTCCTTAAACCAAACCAGAGAGCAGATGTAGACCCAAAAATCAGGCCATGAGGTGCAGAGCATGCACCTCAGCTGCTGCTTCCATCAGGGAAGGCTAGTGGGAGCCATTAGGCTGCAGAAGAGCTAGAGGGTGTCTTGTTTGTTGGTTTGTTTGTTTGTTTGTTTAAAAAAAAAAAGGGAAAAAAGTGAACATGTTATTTCTACAGCACTGAAAGGCAAGTCTGCCAGTCCAGCTTCAGCAGCATTCTTGCCCAGCTCGTCTGTTTACCATCAATAAAAAGCCCATTAGTTGCACAATGTGCCTGTTAAAAATAACTCCGAAAAAATCATCATTGGCAAATTAGTAAGACATCAGGACGCACAGACACCTCAGCGTGGTGTTATGGAAACCACAAAGGAGTCAGACTTCCCTGAGGAGCTTTTCCCAAGGAAGATGAGACCAAAGATTTCTCTCCCTTTGAGTGGACACAGCTAATTTGTAGGGCTCAGGACCAAAATACAGCAGACACCCTGCCAACCAGCCCAGGGTTTCCAATCAAGTGACTTCCAGAGAAAGTAAACTTAGCAGGCTCAAATGCCGCCAGTTTATGCCAGCACAACTGAGAGCGCAAGGGCCCACTGAAACAGGGGTGGTCAGGGAGGAGGCTGTGATGCTCCAGAGCTTCCCCAAACCTCAACAGTCCTGCCCAAGGTCTGATGTGGTGGCAGTAACAAATGCTGAGTCAGCACACCCCCTCCCTGGACACCCAAGGACCCTGCTTCAAAACCATTGCAGGAATGGAATGAATCATAAGCTGCCCTTTGAGGACCAGACACTCCTTAGCAGACTCCTACGGGCACTCCTGGTACAAGGAGAAAGATCTACATTTTCCAAATACATTTTAAGATAACTGCTGTAAACAAAAAAAAATAATACCCAGCTCCCAGCCCAGCCCCTGACCATATGAAACACAGACCTCAGCCTTGCCACCTGCCACGTGCACCATAACTCTCCAGGTGAGGAGCTCACAGCAGCATGGCTCAGACCTCACTTGCAGGGCTTAGAGCGCCTTTTCTGATCGCTGCCCCCAAATCCATGCAATTTAAGATTCACTCCAAATCTGAGCCTGGGGTGCACATAGACAGTGGTGAGAGGCTTTCCACAACCCTCCTTGAGTACACAAAGCCATGGACATGTGAAGAGGGGTAGATTAAGTTTGGGAAGGCATTACCCTATGGGTTGCAGGCAAAAGAGGTGAGGGTTTTTACAATATTTTCCCTCTTAACTTGCCTCCGTCGGAGACTGAACAACTCTGGGAGCTGCTCTAAACTCCATAGTAATGTTGCTTTTCCTCCTGAGCCCAGCTGAAGAGTCCAGACCCCTAGCATCACCTCTAACACCACCATTAACTAGTCAGGGAAAAACTGAACATACCACTTGGCAAGGATGCAACCTAGTTTTATTCAGTCTTTCCCCACAACAGCAGGGTGACTGTGACACATTGCAGTTAGAGTATTTCTGCCTTTCCTATTACGTGAGTTCAGCCATCCTTCTTCCCAGCCCCTTGAGAAGAAGCTCTTTTGGGCACAAATCAAGCTATTATAGAATCATAGAATC
>WAAB01010574.1:2217-37300 GCA_013389865.1 Piaya cayana | reverse complement strand
AAAAAAGGAGAAGGCAGCATCTGGGACAGCTGAGGAAGCCCTACTGCATTGCCAGGAGCAGGCACATGCCAGCTCCTGGGGCTTGCACTTCCTGAAGCCAACATCCCTTCTTGTTTTTCCCCTGCTGCTACCTACCACTAGCAAGCCTATCTGCCCATGCATATACGTAGCTACAAAATCAGTTGCTTCCAGAGGTTTTCCCCATGCTGAGTTCCGGGTTCTGTGAGGGGGAGACTGTCACTGAAAAGGGAGGCTTATGTCCTTGCAGGCATGGGGATGGGAACAGTGCCAGAGCACCCAGCATCTTTGCACATCCTGCTCTGTACGCAGCCAGCCAGCAACAGCCTAGCTATGCTAACTCTCAAAAAAAGATCATTCCAAGAAAAAAAAATTCCTTGATTAGAAGTGATTTGGGTGATGTTAAAATACAACTATGCTGCTGCAGAGATCTGCTCTCCGTGACTCAAGTTTTCAGTACTGTCATCTACTTCCCTTTAGTACTGAATCTTGCAGCTTCAGCTCTATGTATTACTTTGAAAATTTGCCCATATGTATCTTCCAACATCTATCAGCTCAGTTTACTGACACAATCAAATGTTTACTGCTTTCAGTGCTGCAGAACCAATATAGCTGAACAGCAAGCTATATCTGCTTCTTGCAGCATCATCAAAATTGCCAGCTAAATTTTGATTTCTGATGCCTTATTATTGCAATGAAGATGTAAGAAGCAAAAAAAAAAAGTTTGATTTCCAGATACCCATCTGATTCTTGGAACTGTCATTGAAACAAAAAATACCCATTACCACCACTGCAAAAAAAAAGAGAGAATATATTTTTCCTGAACAGTAAATAAACATCTAAATGCAACTGGATAAGGGAAGAACCAATATGTCATTTTTAATTTTAACTCAATGTGGAACTAAATTCTCAAAAACAACTGTCAGTATTGTGAGTACAAATTTTGGCACCTATGATTATAGGCAGTTAAAACTGAACATCCTGATGTAACCCATAGTTCATCTCCGTAGGCATCCTCTACGTATTTAATTGAAAGTATGAACAAACATGACCACAACTGTTCTTTGCAAAAGCCAGGCACCACAACAACAGATGTAAGCATTGTGGAACAGCCTAGTGAATATCTGGTTTTAAAAGATCTGGTTAAAATAAACAAACAAAACAAGACAGGATTTCAAAACCAAACGTGTCCAATACAAGGACCCTGGGAGCTAAAGCCTGAAGCATCTGACTTGTACGTCGCAGTTCCTGATGTGGCATCTAGGTCAAAGAATTTGGTGTTTTAAGTGTCATTGAGGTATAAGCCATCAAAGTGCATCCACAGTTCACTGGCAACAAGATCTAAGAGCCTGGAACTTGAGTGTATCTTCTTTGTTTAAAGGCTTTCCAGCAGCGTGGTTGTCTTCAACCCCTTGCCTAATGATTAGGACTCTGCCTGAGGAAGAACAGCCTCAAACTTCCATGCTAAAGATGGACTCAAAAGCAAGTGTCCCTCAGGCAGTGACACTCAATCCTCATTTCCTTTGTCTCAGAGCTGCTTGCCAGTATTCATAGTCAGAAGGAAGGTCGAGTTTCAGAGTCATCTATCTCTGGTGCTTGCCTGTCTGGTTGGTTGGCTTCTATGTCCTCTTCACACACAGCCTCTTGGGCACTTAATTTTTGAAAAGCAAGGCCTATCCCAATGAGGCAATCATCAGGGCACAACTCAGCACTGTGTTCACATACTGCTTCAGAGGTGGCTGATTTTAAGCAGCAGTGTGTTTTAGTCCTGCACATTTGAGGTCCCCCACACTTCTCTCAGATCCACATCCAGGCAGTGCTGAGCAAGAGTGGAGCCAGGAGGAAAAGCAAACAGGAAATATTATGGACAGGAGGAGGATAAAAGAGGGTGCAGATGAAGGAGAAATATATTTAGGACGGGGAGGTTGCTGCTAGTGATGAAAGCCCAAGGAGGTCTGAGGGACCAGAGAGATGTCTGTGCAATTTTAACTATTACCCACTTAGACCTGTTGAGTCTCAAGTTTTATGTACAAGGGGTATTTGTTCCACAGCTTCCTGGACTGGTGCTGTATAGCCTGGAGAGAAATAGCAACACAGATTTTGTTTATCTTTACCTTCATAGACCAGCTCTGTCTAGTGCAGGAGGTACCAGGCCTAGAGGAGGCTCTGGCAAGGGACAGGAATAATGGAGTTGGTATTTGCATTGGGACTTCATTGGTTGGTACCCTCTGGTTTCATGTAGCAGCCACAAGTAACATAAAGTAGAGCTGGATGGGGAAAATGTGGAATCAAAAGCCATCATACTCATCTTTAAGTATTTTGATACCTGAAGTTTGTTACCTCAGAAATGTATGGATATCAGTGCTAGGTGAAGCAATTCCTGTGTTGAGATTTTGAAGAGCTATGGTTCAATAAATCAAGGCATTATAATTGTTGTTGTTATTACTACTGGTTTTGTTGTTATTTTTAATGTTATTATTATAATTGCTTGTTTGGCACACCTTCTTCTTTTTGGAGAAACCTGACAGTTGATGTGGGGATTAATGTTGTCGTTTGCTGCGTTTACCAGTAAAACTTTCATTAAATTCAATGCATCGAGTTAAACTGTACTTCCTCATTTGCTTTGGTTCTATGGGTCAGCAGGTCTTTAAGGTAGGTCTTGGAATCTGGCTGTTCAAACAGAAATGTGGGCAACTGATTCATTGTAATTTGACTGTCTTTTTACCTGGTGTTTGTTGGTTTTTTTCAGCTCATACAGATAATGATTGCTGCACAGGCAGAAATGTTTATGCTAACTTTCAGGTACCTTCAAAGCAGAAGTTCTGGTTCTCATCAATAATTTTTTCTCCTTTTGAGCAACTGGAGCACATTCTTCAATCTTTAGGCATTAAATGAAATATCTGAGATTGGAACATCAACTTTGAAAATGCTAGATGGAAATACAAGGGCAGCTACTTTGCACTTGTAATATTAAGCAGCATCAATATACCCATTTCCATTAAAATATTGCACATTAAAGGTTACGGGAAAGGCCACACTGCAGCAATAGTTTGATTTGTACTACTTTTCTCTATGGAGTATGTAAGTCCTGTCTTAGTTTTGTCAGATGATATGCCAGCCAAGAAGAGGGTAAGCAATTAAGAATGAAAACAGCACAAATAAACAGTGCCATCTTTTGGGCACTGCTTAAACTCCACATTTATTAAATTCCAGATACATGTCATGTACAAATGTTATACAGGAATGCACACACACACTTTCATGTGTGCAGGTGACTAGGGTATTAACTTTCTTGTCTCTTGCAAGGTAGTGATAGGGACTAAAAGCCTGAAAGTCTCCATCCAGATCTCTGCAGCTGACCACTTTTCTGCCGTGACATCCCAGGCTCCTGCAGCATGGGGTGCAGAGTGATGTTTCTAAGGCTGTCTGTGGCACCTCTCTGGTGAAGGTAAGTCCTGTCAAGAAGTAGATGGATAACTGAATATCCCTTGAGCATCTTTGTGTATTGAAACGCAAGGCATATGAAAGCAAGGTGGAAATGCAGTATTTTAATTTCTGTATGGGGGAAGAGTAATTTTGTTTTTTACTAATGTGAAGTCCAAATGGATTACACATAATATCAGACTATAAACCTCTGGGATATGTTTGCCAGCTGAAGTTGTGTGAGTACTTGTCCCCCAGACCAATACAGGCTTTCCTACTGTGACCCACACTTCCACTACTACCAGGCTTTACTATTACAACACATTGCAACCGTGAGCAGAAGTAGGGCCTTAAACCAGCTCCAGCCCCATCTAAATGAGTCTTTCAAAACATAAACACTGCCATCCCTATGCTCCAGGCTCTGCCTTAACACTTTCTGAGTGCTACAACAAATCCCATTGGTTAGGAACACCCTGTACAGATATATCTAACAGCAAGCACAAGTTTTCAGGTGTATTTATTTACCCAATGTTCATTTGAATAGGTGCTGGGCACTCAAAACCCCTCTGAGAATCTGATCCTACCTTGAAATGAGAGTGGATGTTCAGCCACACTCCACTGAGAAGAACCCATAGAAAGAGTTTATAAAATATTAACAGCTAATTACAGGGTGGGAAGTGTTGTACTTACTTACACGCGCATTGGAGGAGTTATCAGCATTGTGGTGGATAGCGTCATGGCTGGCAGTAAGGAAGCAATCAATACTCTGAACCATAACAAAGAATAAAGCAGTTCTTAAAAACATCCAGGAGCACTGTGGCCGAGAAGAGAGTGTTTAAGGAGTATGACACCAGCCAATCTGATCCCAGTCAAATGCAAAATAATAAATTGTACCTGACTTAGGTAGAGTGTAGATCTTTCACAGAATCAATCACAGTATTGTTTACATTGGAAAAGACCTTTAAGATCATCAAGTCCAACTGTAAACCGAACACTGCCAAGTCCAACACTAAACCAAGTACCTAAGTGACACAGTCCAGGGACAGTGACTCAATGACCTTTCTGAGCAGCCTGTTCCAATTATTGACAAGCCTTTCAGTAAAGAAATTTCTGCTAATATTCAGTGTAAAACTCCCCTGTCACAGCTTGAGGCCATTTCCTCTTGTCCTATCACTTGTTACTTGGAAGAAGAGACGAACACCTGCCTCCCTACATGTCTTTCTCGTAGTGAGGAGCCCAAAAATGAAGACAGTGCAGCCTCAACAGCACCAAGTACAGAGAGGCAACCAATTCCCTAGTCCTGTTGGCCATGCTAATTCTGATACAAGCCAGCATGCTATTTGCCTTCTTTGATCAAGGTTGTGTTTAGTCCTGAAAAACATAACCTCTCAAGGACTTAAAATTCAGTGATTCTGCACAAATTGAATACACTTACACTAAGAAGGTAAAGCTGTGGCAGCTCCTTCCCTGACCTCACTCCTTGGAAATACAGCACTAAATTTCACAGTGTTGTGCAGACAGTGTAATGCACAGGACTCCTGCCCCCAACTCCACCAGAGTCAGTTTGGGCATTAAGGCAGAGACAGAAGTCTTGACCCTTGAAAAAGTAAACGCTGCAGGCAGGAACTGCAGAAATACCGACAAGAAGACAAAGCCTGAGCTCAAGGTGTAGAGAAAAAAAGATTCTTCTGCAGCACAGATTTTTAAAGATGTTTAAAATCCTAAATCTTGAGAAATCAGTGGGACTGGCTGCCTCTGAGGTTTATAGCATCCAGGTTTCTTTTGAAAGACTTGTTTCTGCTCATCTCCTAACTCTGTGCTTTCACATCTTTCTTTGTCCTCCATGGGTGCAATTGTGGTCCATTACGTTTTCAGATAAAGGTACATTTTAACAGGAAGACCTGCACAGAATGTGTTATTTTGAGAAAAGAACAAGTATACTATAAAGTATTATGACTTGGACAGGGGTACACACCCAACCCATTCAATTTTGACATCTCCAGATTCCCAATGCAATTCTTTACCCGAGCTGTGATCTGAATGATGCTCCTCTCTTCAGATTAACTCTCCAGCTAACAGTCCTCTGCTCTGCATTTGTCATCTTACCTCCCCTAGATGCTGAATTGGTTAGTATTTTCCCAAGAATACAGAAGAGTTTGAATTCCGATGTGCTCTCTTTATTTCTGTAAATTGATATGCTCTCTATATTTACTCAGCGGAGTTTGGCAGCAGTAGCCACAGCCCAGTTGTGCATGGCACACACTGCACATCGCAGAGCTCAGCATACAGATACGTCTGGTCTGCTTACCAAGCATATCATTTGCCACTTTGCAAACAGTGAAAGGCCTGATTAAATGCAGGTTTTGTGTGCTTGCCAACCTGGCTTGAGGTCGTAGTCTGTGGAATCAAAATCTCATTAGCACTGAAGTGTACACTCAACAATAAATCATTATATTTCTCATCTGCAGGCTCTTCACTGTCTCACATGTATAGTTTTTGTGAGCAGTCTTTTATTCTAATAGGTCCTCAATAAGAAATGTTGTATCCAGTTACTTTCTGGTGACAAGAAACCCTTGTTTGATACTCTGTGGCTTGGATACCATTTCAAATTGGTCTCCTCTATATTACTGTTACATTGAAGATACAGGATCAACAAGAGAGAGGCAACTATAGGCATCTGCTACAGACTGCATGATCAAGAAGGAGGAGTGGGTGATGTCTTCTTTAAACAACTGGATGAAGTCTCCTGATCTCAGACCCTGGTTCTCAAAGTGGGTATGTACCTGCTCCAGCATCTGCTAGAAGTGCAGCATGTGGGACTCAGGCAAACCAGGTGATTTCCAGAATATATTGAGGGCAATTTTTTACACAGGGACTCATCATGACAACTAGGTAGGTGCTCTGCCAATTCAACTGCTCACAGAAAAACTAGTCAAGGATCTAATAGCTGATAGCAACCTTGGCTATGAGAATGATGGAATAGTAAATCCTAAGATCTTGAGTGAAGTGAGGAAGCCACTTAATGCAAAAATTTCAGGAGAGTGGCCTACATTTTTTCAGGGCAGTGGTAGGCAGAATCCCATGGGATGTTGTTCAAAAGCCCTGAAGAGCTGCTCATGGGCAAGGATGCCTCCCACCAGACCAGGCTGCCCAAGGCCCCATCCAACCTGGCCTTGAACACTTCCAGGGATGGGGCAGCCACAGCTTCCCTGGGCAACCTGTGCCAGTGCCTCACCATTCTCATGGTGAAGAATTTCCTCCTCATGTCTAATCTAAATCTGCCCCTCTCCAATTTAAAGCCATTACCCCTAGTTCTATCACTACAAGCTTTTGTAAAAAGTCCCTCCAGAGCTTTTTGTAGCCCCCTTCAGGTAGTGGAAGTTTGCTATAAGGCCATTCCAACAGCTCCATATCCTTTTTATGTTGAGAATTCCAGAACTGGACACTACACTCCAGGTAAGGTCTCACAAGAGAAGAATAGAAGGGCAGAATCACCTCCCCTAACCCACTTTCCATGCTTCTTTTGTTGTAGCCCAGGATACATTTGGCCGCCTGGGCTGCAAGCATGCACTGCCAGCTCACGTTGAGCTTCTCATGAGTCAGCATCCCCAAGTCCTTCTCTGTAGGGCAGTTCTCAACCACATCACCCCCCATCCTGTATTGAAACAGTGGATTGCCCCCACTTAGGTGCAGAACCTTGCAGTAGAGTGTTCACGTTGACACCTTTACTAGGAGAAATTAAATGAATAACAGATCATCACAACTGAGCTGATTTCAAGGATTCGAAGGCAGATGATGAATTCTAGCATGTGCTGAAGTTATACCAGATAACAGCATTGTTCAGAACTTTACCAGATAACCAGTTTCCTGCTTCAGATTTTTATTACGTATTTCAAGCGAAGGGGAAATTCTAGGTAGTGCAGCTTCCTTGCTGTGTTATATGACTGCAGCCTGCCAATGGCTGAGTTCTGTTGTAGTTTTAGTGTTGTGGACGCTGGCTCAGAGTGCAATAAGCAGCACAGGTCCTGGTTATTGCACATACTTCCTTTTGTTCTGCAGCTGAGGCCAAATCAGATACTACAGATATCTGATTATCTATCACTTGCTAAGAATCAGCTGCCCAACACACCACAAAAAAAGAAAGTCACTAAATCTGGGCTTTTTCTGGCACATTGTGTTTGGGGAACTTTTTTTCCTTGTCTCTGGGCAGCCCCTAATCTGCTGCCATTCCCTTTGTGAGTTCTTAGGCATCACCACAACAATTGCAATTACAGCTAAAAGATGTTTTACACAGAGCTGAAGTAACTTACGCCCCAGTGTGTAAATTAGACAAGTGAGGGGGGTTTGACTCCTTTCACTATGCACTGGAAAGTTTTCTCTCCTTGCAGCACAGATAGGACAGCACATATCCCTCCAAGGGAGGTGGAGAGTACTCATCCTTTCCTTTTCTTCCCCAGCACTGGCTTAGATAACTAAGGAAGAATGTGTGTGTCCCCAGGGTTCCTCCATCTCCTGTGGTTAGGGAGCTGTTAGCCTTACTCCTCCAGTTACTGTTCCTGGGAAGACTTTGCCTCCTTTGGTTGTTTGGTATCCAAAATATAAATACACCCAAGATCGAAACAGACACCTGTTCCCTATCAATCTCTCTTCTTACCACAAAATATACGATCTCTGTCCTTAAAGTGTGTATCCAAAATGAGTGGGTTTTGGGTCAGGTTGGATGGCAGATGTGAAACAATTCATTATGGCAAAAACCGTGCCAGTGTCAAATGTGCATGGGGCTTCTGCAGGATGGGGAAGAGGTTGCTGTAGGACAAGCAAGCTAAGAACAACTGTGGGAGAGTAATAGGATATGGAGAAGAGGGGGACCTGAGCTGAGAAGAGGTGAAGCAATGGGGTGGCAGAGACACTGCAAGGAGCAGGATGTGAGCAAATAGACTGTCAGTGCAGGGGGAGAAAATGCAGCAAAAGTCCCTGGCAAGCTTTTCTCAAACCTGCTGGCCACAGGGTTTCCCCAGAACCCTGAGGAGAGGCAAGATGTATGTTACCATGCAAATCAGAGAGGATTCAAGAGAGGTCCCCACAACACCAGTCTGGGGAGGAGGGAAGGTACAATTTGAGGAAGAACGTGTCTCCTTTTTCTCTCTCCCCAACAGCCATCTCAGCATTGCTCATTCTTCCTTACATACATTAGTCTGGACACTTCTTTCCACACAGCAAACAGGAGGATTCACAGGTGAAAAGCTTAGCCTTTTTTTTCCCAACCCACTGAAGGAATTTCAGAGCTCAGCTCTCAGCAAATTTAGTAGCTAAACCCTTGAGCTTCAACAATCTCAGTTTATCCATTGCTGTTGTTATTCTGTATTCAGATACTTTTAGCCAGGGATATCATTTATCATCCTAAACAATGGCCCAGATACTGTTTGCAATGACACTGAGTTAGGACACAATGGAAACGTTAAGAACCCTTTCTTGAACAACAATCAATGTTTGCAGGAATCAGCGCAAAGATGTGAAATTGTCAGAAGAGTTAGTTTGGGTCAGTTGATTCCATGGACTTGGTAGGCATCTGAGGCTGGTTTTTTCCCATTAGGGAGACCAAAGAACCTATTGAGTTTCTGACATATAATTTCAAAGAGCAGCAAACTTTGCATGGTATTGTGAGCATTATTAATGTTAAAATTATTTTTGATTATTTTTTAAAGTGAAGATCTAAACTTCCTCTCCGATTCCTGCAAACCCAAGCGACTTTCAAGGTTGGCACAGTAAACCTCTCTCTTACTTATGCACTTTATAGGAATGGACTCAGAAAAATACGTGTTGAGTGTTCCTGCTCACAAAAATTTAAATGACTCAGTAGCAGCTGAAACCACAGCCAGCATCAATGTTTGCACTACCAATTATTTGAAAGGGAAATATATTTACATTTTCATGAAGTGGAGGAAGATAAAGTGATGTTTTATGAACTTCCTCTTATGTGTCAAGATGGCACGGTTGATTTTTTGGATAGCATTTAATCATGTTGGGTCTTTCCCAGGAAATGATAATTTACAAGCTTTTGAAACTCATACTCCCCCTCTTCACTAGTCAGAAAGTATGACCTAGTTAAAGTTACAGCTTGAAGATGTGACCTAGTTTTGCAGGTAGCTTGCAGCCATTATGCTCAGCTCAGCACTGCAAAGTTTGAAACTTTCTTCATGAAAAGTGAGCTAGATTGGTCACCTTGAATCGTAGGTCCTTTTTATATGGCTCGTGAAAAGTTAAGAGAATCATAGAATCACAGAATCATAGAATGGTTTGCATTGGAAGGGACATTAAAGATCATCTAGTTCCAACCCCCTACTCTGGGCAGGGATACCTTCTGTTAGATCAGGTTGCCTAACGCCTCATCCCTCCAAGCCTTGAACACCACCAGTGATGGGGCACCCACGACTTCTCTGGGCAAGTTCTGCCAGTGCCTCACCACCCTCACGGTAGAAAGNGCCTCATCACCCTCACAGTAGAAAATTCCTTCCTAATGTCCAGTGTAAATCTCCCCTCTTTCAGATCAAAACTGTTACCCTTTCTCCTGTCACTGTAGTCCCTGCCAAAGAGCCCTTCCACAGCTTTCCTGTAGGCCCTCTTTAAGCACTGGAAGGCTGTTGTAAGTTCTCCTCTGAGCCTTCTCTTCTCTTGGCTAAACAAGCTCAACTCTCCCAGCCTTTTCTTGTATAGGAGGTGCTCCAGTCCTCTGAAGATCTTTGTGGCCCTCCTCTGGACTCTAACAGATCCATGTCCTTTCTGCGTTGAGGACTCCAGAACTGAACACAGTACTCCAGGTGAGGTCTCACAAGAGTAGGGTAGAAGGGCAGAATCACCTCCCTCGACCTGCTGCTCACACCTCTTTTGATGCAGCCCAGGATCCAGTTGGCTTTCTGGGCTGCAAGCACACATTGCTAGCCCATGTTGAGCTTCTCATCCACCAGTACCCCCAAGTACTTTTCTTCAGGGCTACTCTCAATCCATTCTCTGCCCAGCATGCATCTGTGTTTGGGATTGCCCCAACCCAGGTGCAGGAGTTTATTCTTTGCCTTGTTGTTATTGCCTAATTTAGAAAGCTCAGAACAAAAAAAATTGAGATATACTTAATCTCCTAGATTCAGGCCCACAGAAGTACTTCGCTGCCCAGCCCCAGTGACTGAAAAAGGCCTTCTGTAAGTGCCTGCAGAGGGTGGTCACCTGAGTTTAAGACTACATCACCATCTAAGACATGGCTGGCTTGCCCAGTGGTTGAGGAGCTCAGGCAAAAAGAATGGCTGACCCTGCTGACAAGGAAACAACCTGGGAGAAACAGGGAGGGATACAGAAAGAGCACAGATGCTGGTTTTTTCTAATTCACAGAAACAGTATGCAACTATGGAGGACAATACTCCTTGCTTGTCTGGTCTCCCTGTCTCACATTTGAATGTTCAAGCAGCTATAAACATTGAGCAAATGCAATGTTTTATAAAGAGCTTGGACTTATTCACAGCTTAGATGTTAACTTAGCAACAGGCTTTCTTCTCTGGGATAGAGAGTACCAGCTTGCTTTTTCTATGCGTATCTACCTGGATTAGCCAGGAGTTGCTCAGATTGGGGCAGTTCTAACCACATGCAAAATCAGAAAACCATGCATCCTTAAAAACAAAGATAGATGATGGTGGTGGATCTTTCTACACAGGAAAGTCTGGCAGGTTTTCTGGAAGCACTTTTCCTCCTAAATGCTTTGATTCTTAGGAGATCATAACACAGCACTAGCAAAGGCATCAAAACCTTAATGAGTGTGCACTAACTGCTAACTGTCATTTACAGAGGTCTCCATGTGGTCTCCTACTACTTTTCCAAACTTTTCACTGCATTGAATAAGTTTCTCCTTCAAACACTGGAAATAACATTGTTACATCCAAATATATGACAAAGAGGAATCATATTAGAGAAAAACGNACAGGCTGCCCAGGGAGGTGGTTGATTCACCTTCCCTGGAGGTGTTTAAGGCATGGGTGGATGAGGTGCTGAGGGACATGGCTTAGAGATTGGTAGGAATGGTTGGACTTGATGATCCTGTAGGTCTCTTCCAACCTAGTAATGCTATGATTCTATGATTTTATGATATTAGAGAAAAAACTTTGTGTTGAACAACCAGGGTAGTGCTGCTATAACTAAAAAGTTTTTCTGTGCGGAAAGATATACATGATCACATCCATCACATCAGTAGCTTTGGAACAAGGAGTCTAACAAACAACTTACTTCCAAAGCAGAAGAAATAACAAAACTGAAACAACTTAGCGATGCTGAACTTGAACTTGATGCCTTCAGAAGCATATACATAGTTAATTTTCCTCTTAAAAAATTGTTGCCCTACAAACGTATATAGGGAAGCCATAGTGATGATTATATATTCTTTCCTTTGCACGTAAATGGAATGGTTTAGGTAAACATGGTATTGCAAGGGTTATTCGCACCACCTAAATCTAGGTCACATCAAGAAATTCAAAGAAAACTTCTGAGCTTACTGATACATTTTTAGCAAGTGCCACATTTCCGAGTACGCAGGAGTTGCTAATATGAGAAATACCAGTATTTCGTTTAGCCTGGCCTCTTCTCACTTTAAAATTAGTGCTGTGGTGAACTTTTGGGTAAAGGTTATATAATGTGAAATAAACATGTAAGAAGGGCTTTGGTCTAGCCCAAAACTAGCTGCCTGTTTTCATGGCTGAAGCAGCACAACGCTCACTGTCACCTTCAGTCCTATTTTACTCTCTGTGAGAAGCTGACTGGCATGTTCTGGTCTTGATGTTCAACCCGAACTACTGACTCCAAACAAAAGACCACGATGAAAGATAGCTCATCGGTAACCATTGGGCAACATCAGCTATAATTACTTCAAGAGGAGGAGCTGGTATTAAACCCATGGTACATTCTTGGTGTTGGTCCTTATTTTAGTGGCTCTTATAGTCTGTTATTTTTTCCTCCCTCTAATGGCCAAGAGGGAGAGGAGATCCTGCCCTGGCAGCAGGAACTTGCTCCAGCAGACTCTTTGGTAAACAGCCCATTCCCATTGTTGATTCAGACTGTCTCGTGTTGGGAGCAAACCCACATTCATACACTTTTTTTTTCTGTAAGAACTTAAATTACTTTTCATTGAATGTGTCTCTAGCCCATAATGGTTGTAAAGGCCATCTGTGCTCCCAGGCGTTTGGCTCACAAGTAGAGAATGGCAGATGCTGACTGGAGACTCCTCTGCTGTCCACCTTTCCGTTTCATGAGCGTCATTGATACATGGGCAAAACCAACAAAATGAAAACCAAAAAAAGCCTCCCTACCATTAAGGCAGAATTTCTGCTTGGGACATATTTTACACACATTGCACAAGCACATTGTTAAGGCATTGTAAAAGTTTCTGGCAAGTTGTATCATATCTCTTCTCCCACATAAAACGATGGCCACAAGAGTATGGAATAACCATGAGCCTTTGTTCCTGTTCCTGGCTGGGATGCTGACAATAAATGGGTAATTCTAAGCATTTGGTGAGCAAAGACAGCATTTCCATCACCTATTAATTTGTCACTGGCACTGCCAAAGTGATTGCATATAACCTTTCTAATATAGGCATACAAATGCTGAAATAAGTTACAGTCTTCCTCAAGACTCACAAATGATGCAAAGATATATCATCAATAAGCAAATATTATTTCTAGGGTTATATTATTCTCAGTTACATGTAGACTGTATATGCTATATTTGAAATGGATACAACTAATGGGTCTTCAATTGCTATGTTTGAAAGCAGTTTATACTGCACAGAGTGACAAATACCAGCATTCATTCGAACAGCCACCTCCTAAAAAAGTCTAAAAAAGAAACTGTCTTATAAAAAAAATATTTATAATACTGATCTTATTGATGTCAGCAGAAAAACATCCACTGATTTCGAAGTGAGAAGCTAAGCCCTTTCTTACTGGTACAATATTAACCAAGATTAATAAAACTGAATGAATTGTAACAAGCAATTTATGTATTTTGTGGGGAATTTTTCACATTCAGCAAGTCTCACAGCACAGCTGGGCCAAGAGAATTCTCAATTATCTTTTTTTATGTGAGCTGCTTTGTCTCACAATCTCCCACATCAGCAAAATTCTGCAAGTGTACAGATGCCATATACCAGAGAACAGGAGTAAACTTGAGGAAATCTGTTTGGATGTTTTCAAATAAATCATAGGAACGTTCCTATTTGGCTCATACTTCTGAAAGAAAAGCTTTTTAAATGAAATTTTCAGCCAGATAACAAACCAGAACTAGAATACAGTGCTACCAATCCACAGGCAGCAGAATGCTGGACTGCAGTCCAAGACATTTTATACTAATTTATAGTATGGCTTTTAATATTTACAATAACACTAATGAGGCTTAAAGAAAAACGTCTCCTCTTATTCATAATGGTGTAATAGGATGGTTAGAGTTGAAAGAAAATGCACGTTCACTTAAGTAACACAAGTAGTAATTCAGCTTCAGCTATACATTTACAGGTGACAATAGATTGTAAAATGGACATCAGCTTTAGGAAATAGTAAAAAAAATTAAAGTATTTTGTGCTGCCAGGTTATTCTCTAATTTATTACTCTCTACTGACAGCGATAAATCAAATAAGAAAATAGCAGAAGTTCAGACCTGAACCTTTGCTGCCCACATGGGTTTATTTTAATTTTCTTGCTGATTCTGTTTTGACCTACTTGGAGGAGCCCTCTCTGTCAAGTCCCGGGGCGTGCAGCACATATACACAGTTTCATGCAATAAAAACACAACTTAGCGGGCTGCAACTTCCTAGTATCTTCTGCTAAAGAGGGAGGCTGGCTTACGCTGCAATGCTGTGTGCCATTCACTGCCTCGTAACTCCAGCCCTCTTCCAGTTAGCAGGACAGAAATAACCTAACTATCCATTTCCAGAACTGCAGTTGTTTTTCCAGAGCAAAGATCTGGAGTCATGATGAGTGATAAACCATTAAACCAGATGGACCTTGTTTTGTTTAAGCTGTGTTACTGCATGTGATATTGTACTGCAGAAAAAATAACTAGCAAAGCTCAGACTGCAAAATGCTGCAGGTAACTAGGGAGCTGGTCAAACTCCTTGGGTAATACAGAGGGCATAATGTTGAGGTGATGTTTATGAACTGATTTTATCCGTCTCCATGGAAAGCTGTGATTCTGGCATCTGGTGGGGTTTCTTTATGAGACAGTAAAGATAAAAATATTCCAAGCATTTAACTCAGTCTAATTAATAGTGAAGGGTATGTTAAAATCCTTCAAACTAGTGGAACGTGAGGTAAAAACACTGTGTAAAAGAGAGTATCTGAACTTCCCAAAGAGTTATCTTCCATGTGAAAGGTCCAGGGAGGTTAATTCTCCCTCTGTACTCAGCACTGGTGAGACCACTCCTTGAATACTGTGTGCAGTTCTGGGCCCCTCACCACAAGAAGGATGTTGAGGCTCTGGAGCGAGTCCAGAGAAGAGCAACAAAGCTGGTGAAGGGGCTGGAGAACAGGCCTTATGAGGAGCAACTGAGAGAGCTGGGGGTGTTTAGCCTAGAGAAGTGGAGGCTGAGAGGAGACCTCATTGCTCTCTATAACTACCGGAAAGGAGGTTATAGAGAGCAGGGTAATGACCTCTTCTCCCAAGTGACAAGGGACAGGACAAGAGGAAATGGCCTCAAGCTCCACCAGGGGAGATTTAGGCTAGACATTAAGAAAAAAAATTTCACAGAAAGGGTCACTGGAACAGGCTGCCAAGGGAGGTGGTTGATTCCTGGAGGTGTTTAAGGCATGGGTGGACAAGGTCCTGGTTTACTGTTTGATAGGAATGGTTGGACTCAATGATCTGGTGGGTCTCTTCCAACGTGGTTGTTCTATGATTCTATGTGATCATGTTTCAGTGCTCCAAAATCTGTGACCTGCTAGAAAAGGAACAGGGGGAGGACACCCTCCCTTTGAATCCTCCCCTTATGGATTCAGGGTCTTCAAAACTGCCTGCCAGGCAGCCTTGCTCCCCCCACATGGTAGTAGAGTTAGGGACTGAGGGAGCAGCTACATCACGGTTATGAAGATATGATATCACCTAAAATGTGATCTCAGCACTCAAAGGATTCTAGCATCCTGTACTAAAAGAGCAACCAGTGATTTCTCATGCAGTGAATGAATCAAGAACCAGAAGTTTGGGAAAATGAATCTTCTTGTGATTTGCAGCACGTAAGGAGCTGAAAGCAATTGGAGTTCCAGCTTGTCTTCTGAAACTAGCAAACGTAAAGTAATTGGAGTTTGGTGATGTGTGATCCAAGGAAAAGCAATGTACCTCACACAAGAAGGCAGGCTGTAGAGAGCCCATGGCTTAAATGCTGGATAAGCATCAGGAAAATACACCCTCCCTGAACTTCATAATATGTATTGTGAACTGATAGCAGTAAATCAAGGATTCCCAGCCCTCATCTCCACCCCAGCACAAATGCTTTCTTGGAAACCCAACTAGAAACCACACCACATTCAGATTTCAGGATAAAAAAAGCAGGAAAAAAATAATAATCCAAAGTTGCCTAGAAAGATATGAAATCTAATTTAAACAAGCTCCAGCTGACACAGGTTTCTCAGTTTTTCATGACAGAGTTCTGCTTTTGAGCTAGTCACAAATTATATCAGGGGAAGGTGGAAAAAGTCCCCACAACAGTTGGCAAAGTCCCCAAGCTGTAATCCCAAATACCAGCAACCAGGAAATACAGGACAAGAAACCAATACAGAGAGGGAGAAAGAAGATACTGCCTGCATATATATGCAAGAATCCTTTCTTCTTCAGAAGCAAGTTTTCTCAAATGACCACAGAAAAATGCTGCAGTCATGCTTGTGAAGTTTCGCTGGAAGCTAATTTTGTAACAGCAAAAGCGTAAATACGAGATAATTGCTTGGAGCCCTCTGAAGCTGTTTACAACAAACCAAAGGGCAGCACAGACCGCTCCATACATCCAACCTGCTGATTCCTTATTCCTCAACTACTTTCCTTTGTTCCTATCCAGCTCAGCCCTTGCATCAGTTTGAAAAATCTTCTTGACAAACTTAATTCTTGAATTATTTTCCACCCAAAGCCATAGCAAAGCCACCTGAAACTGAGCCAAACAAGAAGTATAACTAGACCTGACCCAAGGCTGTTGCTAGCACCAGAAAAAGAGCTCTAAGTCAGTGAGACTGGGGTAAGCAGGAGACGCTGGCAGCTGGAAGGAGCTAGAGAAAAGGAAGTGGGATAGACAGAAAAAGAAACACTCACTGGCTGGAAAGGGCTTGGGAAGGCAAGGGGGAGGAGTAGCCAGGTGCCAAAATATGCATTCATAACCCCATGTATGAAAAATTATTTTTTTTTAGCCAAGAACACAGTAAGAATATGGATGTTTACATGCACACAAATACACTGAATTCCAAATTAACTATTTCCAAGTAAGATTTTTAACTTCAGATTTCATTTCAGTAAATGATCATCCTCTATCCACAGACCAAAACTATCCCTTAAGGATTATAAAATAAGAGTCACATGTCCCCTCTTAGCCAAGAAAGCATTACCACCTTCTCAAGGTAACTCTCTTCATTAATTGATTAGTGTACTGTTTTTGTTAACAGCATCCTGATGAAGCAATCAAATAAATGAAGCATACAGAAAAGAACAGAAGCTTCTGGAGGAAGAAATGGGTTTAGAAGGTCAGTGAGAGAGGTGGTTTTATTGATATCATCCTGGCACAAATGCCCAGGCTGCATCACTGACACTACTGAAGCTTTTCAACCTGTGCCTGCTCTGATATGAAGAGCAAAATCCAACTGTACAAACAGCTCTATTGCAGGCACATGCAATAGACATTTTTCTCCCAGCCTGCCAATGGACATCTCTAAAGTGGAAAAATTAAATTCCTTGAGTTTGACTTGTAGCTCTTTAAATTTTTGAAGACCCAGATACTTCAGTCACTCCTGGTTTTAAACAGACAACAATTTAGCGTAAAGCAACTCAGAAGCCTCCATTTCCAGTTCAGTCTCCAATGTAACTACTTGGAAGTGAAGGATGCATGTTTGGAACCAAATTAAAAGTCCATAAAATTCATGGTAATTTTCTCAAAATACTCTATTTGACTCACTTTTCTTGAGCGAGTTACATAATATCCAGTCTGCATGTTCTGAAATCAGAATAAAATTATGCAAGCTGCACAAGAAATAAAAGGACACAGGAAAACAAAACAAGTCAGAGTTGATTTTTTTAGAAATATATTTTGTAAGAAAACAATATTAACATTAAAAAGAAATGTTTGTTATACAGTATAAAATAACTGCTTAAATTCAACTCAGTTCCCTATAAAAAAAAAGCCTGAGGATTTTTATGAAGCCTCAATTCCTACAGATTTGAGCCTTTCGACTTTCTACCGCATTAGAGAGCAGGTTTTCCCCACATCATCCACAGAGCACCCGGACAAACACTCCTAAAACTTCCCTCATCCCTTCCCCAACAATATGACGTTCCCATTCCAGATGTGCTCTGAACACCACCCACTGTACTGACAGCTCTCTCTCCTGCATCTCCTGTAGCAACCCTCAGATTCCATACACGTATCTTTTAGCCAAGCATCTATACAAGCAACAACCCATGTTGCAGCTAGCTAGGAGTCTCCCCACGCTAGTTTGCTGGCTAATATGAACAGTGGCCAGCCACTGACAAATAACATATAATGCCTGAGTTGTTCTCAGCTGTCTGTTCTCATAAAACCAGTGAGAATATCTCTTAACTCTGCCACTCATCCGCCAAACCTGGCAGAAGCGTGCAGAATTTTAAAAGCTACAAGGGGAGGCAAGGACAGGCAATGCAATGACATAAGCTTCACTTTTTCAGGAAACTAAGCCAGAAAAGTCATTACTCAATCGCAAAATTTACAACTTGCAGATTGTGTTGTAGGAATATATGCCTGTTCAGTAACTATAAATACCCCTAATACATTCCTGTGGCTTATGTATTAAGTTGGGGTGTTGGTTTTTTTTGGTAATGCCTGCTTTTTAACATCAATTACCTTCCAAGTCTGAAATGCACCCAGTGACCAGCATTCTGGTGTAATCATTAATGGCATTGGTGTGTTTTCCCTCCTCCCAATAATACTGACAATTTTAAAAGAAATCTATTAAGTTAAAAAGAACAAAGATATATATTACATTTGCTAATTGCAAACAACCTCTTTTAGCTGCAGTTCTTCCCATTGGGATTAAAAAGTGCACCACTTTAACATGTCTGTACATTAAAAATCATTTAAAACATTAAATATACAAACAGCAAGAGATCTTAAATATTTTGTATCAAATACTATAGGACAATATAATTTACATTTTTTTTTACAGAAAACATTACACCTGAAATATACCTTTAGATATTACAGAATATAAAAATACATACTTTTTGTCTAAAAAATGTCTGCAGGTTCTGGCACAATGTAATACTTTAAAGGCACACTAATACTTTAAAGGCACACTGTATTTTGGCAGTCTGTATTTGCAATTAACTGTGCAACAATAATAAAAGTTACCTGTAATTAACCTTTTAGAACTGCAAAGCCAGATCATCTCCCTCCTTCCCAAAATAGCCATTATAATCAGGTAAAAAAACTTAAGTTGAACTGTTTAGGTGTTCTGCCACTCATTTCTGCCCAAGCCTGAACTCTCCAAAACTAATCCAGCAAAGCAAGAACAGGCTTACCTAAGCATGTGAAAAGCCACATCAAATGCAATGGATTTAGTCATATTTGCTCAATCTTTGCCACTTCAGGGTCAGAATGCTCAACCCCAAACAAAACTGAGCCCTAAATGCAAGTTGGGAGCCATGTTCTGCCCTGTTTGCATCAAAACTGGTAAGACTAGAACAGGCTAAAAAGTCACAGCAGAATTTGGAAACAGAAGTTCAATACTATTAACTGCTCCAATTTCAACTAGGCAAATGTAAAAGTCATAATGACTTTACTGAAGGCAGTGGGGACATATGAAGTAAAAACTACTATGAGACTGAATCAGGAGAACTATGCAATTACCCTCCTGTGCATTTGTGGGACTCCTGATGGAATCAGTAAAGGGCAAAAACATGTCTTGAAAAATGTGTCTTATACAGATGCAATTGAGTTGCAAAAGATTCAGTTCTATCTTCAAGTTTTTTCTGGACCACTAAAAACCCAAACAATTTTCAGCACACTAAAATACTTACTCTAAATCCCTTACTTTAAACGCCCCAAAATAAGTTGCTTCTTGTGATGAATCCAGTAGCAGTGGGTTTGATACCTGGATACTTATCATTTCACCAGATTTTAATTTAAAAAACCCTCCTACATTTACAGAATAAAAATGAAATTCTGAGTTCCCTGACCAGTATTTGGTGCTTCCTCCCTTCATCAACACATCAGAGCGCCTTATTTTAAGGTTTGTCTTAGTCATATACACCATAAGCTGAAGCCCTCTTTTAGTCAGATTCCCTGACGTTTCATGATGTCTAAAACAAATGTTGGCATAAAGGTAGTAGAAGCCATCTTGATTAACAATAAGTCTTCCATCATTGAATGTCATATTTGATAAGTTTGCCTGGCCTTTGTCATGATGCCAAGATGTGAGGTTCACTTTTCGAGTTCCTGGAAAGGAGGAAAAAAAAAAATCTATAAATATTTGATAAATACCAAGATTTAGAAAGCAAATTTCAGTTTTTTAGAATCAAAATCAACTACAGTTCCATAGGCTAAAGTGAACACTAAACAATTAGGATAATAATTCATAAGAATTCTTTTTTTTCCATCACATGATGGTTTGCTATTTATAACTGTCTGCCCTCCCACCAGAACATCTTCTGGACCACAATACAAAACACTTGTGATTTCTTAGCATAATCCGATACTGGCCAAACAAGAAGCTCTGTATAGAAACTGCACTCTACCTAGAACTTCATTCAAGCAATAAATTCTTGAGAGGACTTTAAAAACAAAACTTACTAACGGAAAAAAAAGCAAATCTTGTCTGCAATCTGTAATTGTTTGCAAGGAATAACTAAAAATCTGGAAACAAGTTAAACTGATAATTCTTCCAATAGAAAGCTCATTTGATGTCCTTGTAACTGTAGTGGTGGTACAAAGGTAAACATATCTTCACCTCAGAATATTAAAAAAAATGCGGGAAAAGATTCAGTACAAGTGTGCATCTTCAGTATTACACAACAAGGTGCCTGGACTTTAGAGGGCACTTCAAGTATTTATGACAAATGTTTTTTATGCAAAACCGATGTTTAGACTTAACCCAGTGCTCGCATATACCTTGACAAGGGTTGACGATCTCGTTTAGTCATATCCTAGATGCCCAATATTGTGGCTTACAGCACAATCCTAATTCTTTGATACTTGTACAAACACCTATAGCTGAGCAATTACAGCTCTTCAGGAGGTAAGCTCAGATTCTTTGTCTAATATCCAGAAGGTCTTGGAAAAAGAGCTTTAGGAAGGCGTGATCCTGAATGTAATGCTTTTTTCCACTTTTATTTATTTTAAAGTATTTTTGAGTTTTGATCTTGAGACAATGAGCTGGTATTCCATGCTTAGAGGAGAACAAACCTCTTCAAGTTGTCTTAAACTGAAGATCCACAAATTAGGAAAAAATGATAATATTCTGTCTCTCCATGGAACATCATGCATGTAGGAATCAAAATACACATATAACAGTTACCAAATCTGACCACTAAAAAAGAGCAGATTACATGTAAACAAGCAGTACTGAATTCCTTCTAACAAGTACACTTAAGCCTTTTCAGTTCTGCCTGCACAACAGTGACCTGGTAAACAGGAAGCTGTCCCTTATCTTTTAAGATAACTGAATGGCATGTGAAGAGAGCAAAAAGGAGCTGAGAGACTACAGATGTTCTGATTAGTTAGCTCAGCGCTGTCACTAAAAGATAACTCCATATATACAAGTTCAAACGTTCTCCAGGAAATCGACTGAAAGGCACCTCTTAGGTAGCTATGCTGTATCATCTCTTGGAGGTTTCAAGATAGTAAAGTTTCAGATGACACTTCATTTATATCCCACTACTGACGCTGTGAAGAGAGACAGCCTGGCAGGAGGTCCAAAAGGCACCAAGATAGAGCATTTGAGTCTACCCTCCAAACCTGGTCACATTTGACACTTCAGCTTTGGTGGTACAGTCTTAAGCAGCAGCATGTAACACCAGCCCTGATAGCACTCCTACTGCAGCACTTGTATTTCTTAGAGGTTTACCACAATATTTTCTGTTGAGGAGCATGCTCCCAGTATTCATGCTCACCTTTGCAGCCTTATCACAACGCCACTACAGCACCTACCTCACCTAACCAACTCTGCCTACAAAAAAAAGAGGAACGGGCAACAGTGGGAGAAGATCCAGCCAAGGCACCCAAGCGTACAGCCACACAGAGGAAACAGCACTGTCCTGAGAAAGCCACACAGGCCCTGACCCTTCCTGGTGTACACAAGCCACTAACTCTGACACTTATTCAGGGTAATAATGCACAGGGCACAGCACAACAGATGAAAGGTGGTTGACTTGTCCTAACCAGTAAGAACTTTGAGTGCATAGGACTTAAGTCCATTTGCACTCAGAGCAGTGGGTCCACACAGACACCTGAAGACCTTATACCTTACGCTCCCAGTGCATCTAAATGCCTGCTTGGAATATTTGGTACCTTACTCTCCCAATATCAGGCCAAAACAAACTATTCCAACCAGAATTTCCATGGCACATGGCAGAGCCCACTGTCCTCTCCTCCAGGCATGTTTCAAGGCATGACTCAGAACCACCAGAGCTCACAAGCGTGCTGGGGAGGAGCCCCAGTTATGTTTGATTAGTTAAAAAGATGCCTCTTCGAGTTGTTTGTGCAGAAAGACATGAGGGGAAGTAGAGACATGGGAATTTGAGGGCTATGAGACCTGCCAAGAGCAAGCAACTTCTGCATGTAAGAGGAATTCTTCAATAGCAGTCCAGAACAAAAAACTTCTGGCATTCTTCCACAAATATTTGAGCAAAGCACAGGCTGTCAAAGATGGATTATAAATAGTTGCTCCCCTATGGCTCCAGTACAGCCAGTTAGAAATTATATGTTGACTTGCTTATGGGCAGTACTTCTGTGCAGTACCTCAAAAAAGACTTTGGAAAACTATCAACTAATTGGAAGCAATGCTAAGACCTTAATTACCTTAGCCCAGAATCATTCACCTACCAGAGATGCTGAGAGAGGAGTACTAGAGTACACCTCTGATGGGATGGCTGAGGCAGCTATAGAACTTCTGGTGCGCAATATTAAGTCTGACAGAAATACTGCCTCAAGGAGGTTCGGCTGCCTTCAAGATGAGGAGGAAAGGCAGATTTTATTTACCTGGAAAATAACTTTAGTTGCCAGTCTTAATCAAGTAAGAATTTTGGAGAAATCCATGGTGGGAAGGCATGATTCTCTGCCGAAGAAGGGGGAAAGAGGAAAAATAAGTGCCACAGTCACTTGTAACTGAGATACCGACGGCAGTTCAGAGAGATTTGTCCACATTGGTTTAATGTTGAGGGGAATATGCACCATCCTTCCAGGGTCAGGTGGAAGGATAAGACAAGAGATGATGGAAGATGACTATCTGCTTGGAGCAGATAAACCTAGATAACTTCTGGATGTCCTCTCCAACCTAGATTACAATGCTATGATTGCATTAACTGAGGCAGATGGGTGTTTTGCCACAGCTCAGGGTTTCAGAAGGGGAATGCCAGAGTCAGAACAGCACAAAGACACATTGGTAGGAGTCATGCCATGTAACCTTTAATGTAAGGAGTGAGCAGGCTCTCAGCACTTCTGGTGATATACCTGAATTTGGAGACATCAAGACAATCGATACCCCAAAAACACTGTCAGAGGAAATAACTGGTACATGTAAGTGCCAAATCAGCCATCCATATATCAGGAACTCTGAAATACTAGCTAAGCTATGGAACAGTCAGAAATGCTGCAGTATAGTATCTCCTGTGATAAAATTCCCTAGGGACACACGAAAAGAATAGCACAAGGTAAGTCATTTTGACAGAGAAGGAAGAGGTCAGAGATAATGAGTAAGATAGCCAGACATGATAAAAACCAATGAAAAAAAGGAATCAAAGACAAATCAAAACAATGTGTTAGATACTCATGCACATGAACTAAGACTAATGGAAGTGAGTTTCAATAAAATTCATTAGTGAGAAAGCAGTTGATGGGATAGGAACAGAGTATAGGCAATTGTTCACATCCTAGTAGCTTTCAGGTATAAATGAAACCTGAGGAGAGGACCAAATCACTGTTTGCTCTGGAAAACTGTTTTGGAGGCAAAGGGCAGCTAAACCTAACCTGGAGCTGTAAAAAGCTCAGAACACTGCAGCATTTCCTTAGACAGCTAAATGCATCAATTCATATACCAAGAAATATATTTACATTTATTTCTGTTTGTAATTTTCTGCTTTAAACTGTGACTAATTTCTGTAATGAATTTATAAACTAAAATTCACTGTTTTCATTTAAAAACTAATAACATTTATAAAGGGCTCTAGTAAAAAGCAACCAGCAAGCATCTAGTTTTAACCTAAGGTAGCAAACCTAAAAATACACAGCAAGCCAAACCACTGCAGCTTCTGCAGTCAAGTAATGGGTGGGGACACCAAGATTTGTGAAGGGTTATTTTCCTCCTCTCTCACACTGCCCCCAGTTGCAAAAGTCCATTTGGGGCTTCATATGATTGTGAACCAGGTAAAAGGAAAATATTCCCTCACAGACATTGCTCAGTATCCCTTCACAAAAGGTGTTCAGTGGCAAACTACTCAAAATCCTGTTTGACAGTGATGAAGACTAATTTTTTTTTTCCTTTAACATTGTTTATTCTGAGTCAGAGTGATGACAATAAAGAACCTTAAAATACTAAGAACAGATCCATCCAACTCATGGATGGCAGAAAGCAATTTAGAAAGATTTCAGACATGCAGGGTAAGGAATCAGGTGGAAGAAAACAGAAATTGCCATTTGTAGTCAGAGGACACAGAACAGGAGTGAAAAACTTCTGGTTACCCTCAGGCAAATTTGTCATCCTTCATGCCTGTCATAAAAGCTCCGTGCCACCCAGCCAAGTGTGTACTGACTCATACCAGTGACCATGATACTGAAGTGCCTCACAACCAGTATATGATCAGGGTTCCAGCCATCCATAAGGACTCAGCCCCTCACTGCTGCAATGCCCCCAAGTACCACAGAAGCTGTGCTCATAATTCAAGTCCTGGCAATGCTCTTCCAACAGAGGCAGAAGCCATATGTGTCAGATCAGGAAGGAGCATGACCAACTCATCACACTGGTAAGTGGTTGATCTGCTCCAAGCAGAAACAAAGCAGCTTGCTGTCACAGCCACTGTGTTTCTAAGAGTTCCTCACAGCCTGTGTTGTTAAAGAAAAAAGCAAAGAGCAAGTAAGAGCAACACCTCCCTTGCAATTATACACAGATGTGCTACAACACTCCCTAGGAAAGTTAATGCAGTGATGCACAACAGTAAAAATCAGCTGCTAGCCTGGACAAAAATACAGTTTACAGCAACATCCAGATAGACAGCAAATAAATTTCCCACAGGAATAGGTGGATTTCAAAGAGTGACACTGACACGCTCCACTTCTGTAGGTAGAAGTGATCTGACTATGATTAGCAAATTAACTGAATCTTTCCAAAGACAAAATTCTAAGACAAGTTTACAGTTACTGCATCCCTTATTACTGACCTATGTCAAAAGCCAAAATCTGACTGAAACAGAAGCTTGTCAGGAGGCACTTGAACTAATAAGAGAGCTTATAAAAGTTCTGACTGCTTACAAAGCTCTGGATTTCAGCAATGCCAATGAACTTCAAGGGATAAAGAAATCCTATCCTCCCACAGAATAAGCTAAACCCTTATGTACAGAAGTCTGTTGTCTTTAAATAGAGCAAAAGCAAGCTATTACTATGCAGCTGCTGAAATCTCAAGTTTTCAAGCCTCAGCACAGCATTCCCTTTTGGTTTGGTTATATAAAACAGAAAAGCAATGCACATAGCTTAACTAACAAGGAGTTCAGCACTGCAGAATGTATACTACTTCACAAGGAAGCAGATAGTGGTGATCAATGCCCCCTCCTATCTTAAGGGCCTCTGATAGCTTCAGAATAAACTCTGGTTTACTTCTGACACCAATGATGATTGTTGTCTTGAGAATACAGAGAAAAATCTCTCAACTGACAGTGCCCCAGGGCAAAAAAAGGAAACAGTACTAAGACATCTTAAAACTGTAGAAATGAATCTTTTTCCCAAGAGAGTCTTCCAAGGCAGACTCATCTCTTGTTCCCTCATATTGTACTAGCGAGGGTATTCCCAAAGCCATCCAAAGATACTTGTGGGTAGAAAATAAGAGCTCTGGCAAGATAAAAGAATGCCATCCTCTTACCATAGGGGCCGATAAAATCCACTGGAACAATTTTTTCCCCTACTCAACAGCTCAGAAACATACTGCATGCAAGTTAGCACACTAACCTACAATACTGTTATCTTTGATCTTCCTGCCACTGGGCTAGTTGGATTCAGACAGACCTTTGTAAAACTGGGGCATGTCTGAATGTCAGAAAGGCCCTGGGAGTCTTGATGTGAGAGAGTCTATACCAGCCCTCCAACATAATAAACAATGGAATGTGGCAAAACCTTTTCAACAAGCCATTAACGGAAAGAAATGCTTATATAAATTCAGCCCTATGCTACAAGAGTACAATGTATGCACACAGGGCAGAGAACTAGCAGGCAAGTTATAACAATGACGCTGGGACTTGCAGTTCCAGGTTTTCAACACATCCAAATGAAAGATGTGCTTCCTTTATGAAAAGTTCTTACCCTGATGGGCACTTGACATGTGTTGTGTATACAAATAAGATTTGTAGCTTCCAAATACAACCTGAATACAAATGCTGCATCCAGACCCAACTACACTTCAACACACAAAAGGAGTGCTGATGTGAAGGGTTGAATAGGTAGACACAAGACATTCTTGAATTTAACAGCAGAAAACATTTTTCACCTTAGAAAAAAAATACCTTAGACTTAATGGAAGGGAAACATCTTCCAAACTGCAAGACCTGGATTCTGGCTAATCTTTGTGCTGGTATATGCTTGTATGTATGTGTGTATGTATGCGTATGTTTGTGTGTACAGTGTCCAGAGTGAGTGAAGAACTCTGGACAGACTGTATAAGCCAGAGCAAAGAAATTTCAGAGAAGAGCATCCAATGCACATCTTCATTTCTCACCTGAAGACAGTACAAAGAGGCAGGCCAAGTCCTCAGAGCCTGATCATGAAAACTGGTCATTTGAAATGAAGGCCATTCAGCACTGATCGATATAAGATACCTGAGGCAAAGGGGAGCTACCCTCCTGTAACATCACCCCTACTGCCTCTGAAATCTTGGAACACATTAAACTTATTCTCATTATCAAAAGCCATTTCCGCAATTCCCAGTTTGTTGCTGGTATTGCTGAACTATTTAAATTTACTTCACTATTTAATATATTTATAGTAGCACTGGAAGTATTTACTTAAAATTGAACTTACCAGATGGAATATTCTTATCATCAATAATGAGATGGGCAAATGGCAGCTTCCCAGGTTTGTTTCTCTGGTACAGTTCCATTCCTAATGCCTCCATTGCAGCTAGAGATAAAATAATCACATTACCTCAGAAAGAAGAGTTTAATAGAACAAAAACATATCTTATTCATAAATCAGCACCTACCTTTTTCTGGTCTTGGTGACGCTCTTCCCATAACACGTTGGACTTCCTAAAATGAGAAAGAGCCATTGCTTTGATGTTGTTTTGGTTTTGTAATATTGTGTATTGCAGGTAGTTTGAAGAGTTACAACACACTGTGTACGCACAGCAGGAATTTTCTATGGCATCCACAGTATATTCAGATGCCTGGGATAAAGTCTCGTATTTACATGATGTATAGTATGAACACACCAGTTTAGCTGTCACAATCAAAATGCTTCATCTGTTCAATACATCTGAAATGTGGATAGGAATGATGGTATGAATGACCACCACATTATTTACTGAAGTAGTGGTGACAGGACATTTATGACTTTTCCAACCTATTGCACGTGGAATATTTCTTTAAGCATAACAGAATAGTGATTGCCAAGAATGCATCACAAAACAATAGTTTATGAACTGATTTAATTACTTGGGATCAAAAAGTAACTAAATAGGCAGATCTGTTATGCACAGAGACTGGTGTATAATCACACTAACAACTAAGGAAAGACAAGTTTTGAATTTCATCTGTGATGAGGTAAATTAAAACATTCAGACCTTACATTTGACCACTACCAGGACAGGTTGCAAGACTACAAGGCTTTATAATAGAGGCTCATTTCTAACAAGGTAGGCAGGAACTGAAGGATTAAGCATCTTCCGTATCCATACTAGGCCAAACAGACCAGGCACCAGAGTCTGGAAGTATACATTCTTTGAAATTGCAGGTAAGTTTTAACATGAATTAAACCCATGTTACCAAAACCCAAGAACAGCACAAATAACAAACATCAGGCACAACAAAAGGCCTTGCTTTAAATAATCCACAGTTGGTTTCCTCTCCAGAAAACGCATGTATTGGTTTTCAAAAATACTAGTAGCCTGTTCCTGTAACAAGCCTGGACTAAGTCTTGGTAATATTAAGTTCTGTCCCCTGATCTCCCATTACTCTCCAATTGCTTTCTAAAAAACAGGGCTAATATTCTATTTGCTATTCAGAATACCTCATACCATGGAGCCATTAAGATGATGTTTACTAAAATGAAACATTTTGCTGAAGACAGCAAATCATCTGATTTTTGAAACTTAAGAGCAGTCCTTTATTTTGTCTTTATGGCACACATTGCTGTTTGTCTGATTTTATACCATTTATGTGCAATACGTCTCAGACTAGGCCAGATCAGCAATTTTCCACTGTGCTCTCAATCACTGCAGTGTATTAGAATTTGAATTTGGGCTTTGAAAACACCTACAGTCCTTCTTTTATGTAATTTTGCAGCCACAGTGAAATCGGTTACGCTTTAGCCAGTGCATTTATTACTCTCACTTTCCCCTTTCAGTAGGTGTTTAAATGTTAAACCAAAATGAAAAGCCACAGCACTATAAAAGTTCTAGTATGACTATCAAAGCATAATACTTCAGCAGAGATACGCTGATTTTGCAGATAAGAATCATTAAGATACTTTCTGCTGTAAAGACGAGAAGAAAAGCAGAAGAATCACAACTTCAAAAGAAGCAAAACTCACGTCCACCTCCCCCATTTACATTCACTTCCCCTATCTGATCTTCCTATTTCAATATCAGTTCTAGGAGCATGAAAACAAAGCTCAATTCTAGGAGCTGCACACCAGCTTGAGGTCTAGCCACACTTGAGGTCAACTTCATCAGAAGCAGGAAGACAATAAAAAATTGCAAGTACTAGATATTGCAAAAAGTGGCAAAAGCCTCTGAAAAAGGACACAATGTAAAAGAGACTGGGAGATGAGCCACACATCCAATACTGCACCACACCTGCTACCATCTCTTTCCCTAAACAGGGAAGACTTTTTCTTGCTTTCTTAATGGATACTTCAAGTGTTGAGTCTGCTTTTGTATTCTTTCCTTCTAAGGGATGCGATAATGTACTTGGCTGGAAAGCCAACTGGGAACATCCTAAAAGAGATATGTACATTCTAATCTCCTGTTATTTAATCTTGCTGCTAACTGCACAGCCCTTTAAGTCCATGAACTGACCAATCATTATCTTCCTCTTTCTTAACCTACATTTTTCTTACAAGTATAGAGTTCTGTTTCTGCACATTTCCAAAGATGCTCTAGTTTAAACAGCTGGATACCTCACCTTTTGAGGTCTAGCAACTGGACTTGCTCATCTTCCATGCAGAAAGGCTGCGGCACTCATGAAATGCAATCTGAGCTGCTTTCTAACTGTTGGTGGTGCTGTTCATCTGCAACAACACCACTTGGTAAGCAGAAGAGCCACCCAGGAAGACTTGGGTTGACAACTCTCCTTGTCCTGACGGCCTTCAGCCTACTTTCCCGTTTTCTAGGAGCATGTCTCTGACAGAAGCACTCTCCTGTACTCCTCTTGAAGCTATGCTACTATGCAATTAGGAACACATGTCATTGCAATAAAGGGAGGTAAGTGTGAGCCCAACACTAACACACTGATATGAGCTGAAGACTGGCTTATGTTCACATTTCTTCTGTGTATTTGTCATTGGATTAGAAGTGGCTAGCCTGTAGCCAGAAAACAAATCCTCCATTGGCACAGTTCTCCAAATACTGGAGCAGCGTTGAGTTCTTGATTCTGACCAGCCCCACAAAATTTTAACATTCCATTCTGTTATATTGCCCAGGCTTCCAGAAGGAAGCTGAAATACATGTAGTCCCTTGATAATAGAGATGGAGCTGTGGTGTTCCTCCTGAACGCATAGTTCAACACTTCTTTTTTTCACTTCATGTTTCTACAGTTCCAAGGTGCTAATATACAACCTACCTTAGAAAAGCATTTTAGCATGTTCTTCCTTCCGATACTGAAGGTCCACATTTCTCAGTGGATATCTGAAGATTTCCAGATGTCTAAGGGCAGCCTCTTACAGTGGTATTATAAAAATCCCCTAGTATCCTTACTGCAAGGAATTAAGAGCTAGGATTTTCCAGATCTTTAAAATATCAATTGCACTCTTTAGGACCTTAATCACATTCAGCATCTCTTATCTAATTACAATGTACACTGCCATTAAGAAAGTAGAAGCAGCTCAACAGAACCTGTCACTAAGACGCTGCTATAATCATATGAGAACTGCTGACAAAATATTACCAGTGACTTCTCTTCTGGCTTCTAACCACAGAATCATGCGCACTACCAAGCTGCTGAGGTATTTTTAGAAAAAGCACGCCCAAAGATCACACCACTCCTACTTTATGGTAAGTTGTGCACCTTTGCATCCATTTCCTTACTGCCCACCAAGTCAACACTGCTGGCCTGCTTCCCACATTCCAAGCTTCCTCATAAAGTCACCATTTAAACATCAGACAAGTAGCCAGTCACAAAAGTGAAAAATGTGTCTTCCTTTGCCCAAAACATTTCATGGGAGATTGGGAAGATGACAAACTTACATTTTAAAAGCAAAAATGAGGCTTTAAGTGTCTGGAAGGTTGGGAACTGGTCTTCATCCACAGTAGGCTGCAGGTTTTAACCCCTCACATCTCATCTTCTTCAAAACAAAACCAACGTTTGCTCTTTAAGTTATGTCCAACATTGAGGATGTAGAGACAAGGCTACATTTGAACACATGACACTTGCGAATGTTTTTTCTCTCCTTTGGCTCTTACAATATCTCAGTATTTACTCTAAGCCTTTTGAGAACAAACAGAAGAGAGCCCCTCTGGACATTAATGTACTGCTTCAGCTGTGACCTTAGAGTTCTTTTATGCTGTTGTTTCTTCTGCTACCAAAGTTCTTTAAGTCCAGCTAATACCAGGAAGAGGTATGTGATTATCTTACCGGAAATTCAACAATTTCACGAACACTAATCTGGAAGGAAGTGAAATAGAAAGTACATGAACCAATATTCATCAGAAGATAGCTCAGAGACTGGCACTACAACCACTACCTAAATGAGTAGTCTACTGCCTGCAGAAAAGAAAGGCATGTGAACTTGTAGGATAGAAACTAAACTTTTTCAACTTGCAGCAACTACCCGTGAAACTTTGACTTTGTCCATAATGACATGCACTTCAAATGTCTGCTAAGTATACAGATCTCTTTTTAAGTGCTGTCCTGTAGGTCTAGCAAAGCACACTGTTGCCATGTGGGAGACTAGTTTACTCCTGAACTCCTCAAGCTGCTAGAAGCTGGGAGTATTGCCAAGAAAAGTTACTTATGAATTGACCCAAGATATGTTCGTAGATCTTTCTGCTTCAGACACATAAGGCTTCATAAGATCTGTGGTTAGTGCATCCGGACAGGCAAAAGGTTTTTAGAATTACATGCAAAAAAAAAAAAAGCAAATGGGCAGGTTAAGGAAGAGTACTATTTTGTCTGCTTGAAAGTTTTTATACAATAACATGAAAAAACATGCTTTCTACTGAGTAAGTTGCACCCTAAGCAGTATTTTTATCCTAGAATGGATTAAGAAATTCACCATTAGGTTTTGATCAAAAGAAAATCTTAAATTATTTCCTTGTTTAGGAAATAAATGTTTCTAAACCTGACCACACAGCCTTACTAGAATGGTTTTCATAAGAGCACTTTCATTTTCAATGTCAAACCCTGGTTTAGATTTAAACTCTACATCTACAGGCATACAAAGAAAACACGAGAACCAGTGCAGTAAGCTAAAGGCTGTAACCAGATAATAAATCTGAGCAAAAGTTGTCTATTTTCAGATCCTGAACAGCTTTAATTGCAAAAGATAAAATATTTTTTTAAAATCACAAAACTTAAATGCTGTTTTAAAGTCTTCCATTTCAGTCACTACAAATGCTGCCAGTTCAAATAAGGATACTGATTCTTAACACACAGGTTAGATTTTCCTTCAAGAAAGTGAAAAAAGTACAGAAGATAAGAAACCTCCTTCAAATCACATGAGCTGCATTCCTATGCTTACAGGACTAGTACAACTGTAAGCAAGATTCAGCTATATCTCTGCCCCTCATTACAGCCCAGACAACAAAAGACAGAGCTTAGCTTTAAGAAGATGATAAAGTATAATTTTGCCTTCACATTGTTTCTTTACTTTTCTAATATATCAAAAAGATACAAATGTAGCCCCAGGTAAGTATTCTTCTATTTTTCTTCTTGTCATAAATATATGATGACAAAGCATCCAGAACACTGAGCCAGCAGGTTAATATATTCTGTTGCATTCAAGGAAAATTCAGACTCTTATTACTTTGGCAAGAGAAGTTTTATTGTTCTCAAACTAATGGTCATCAGCCAAAAAAAGTTATCCCTACTCACTGTTTATCCTGGCCACAGACATTGCATCATGGAACCTCGATCCAGAATGACAGGATATGCAGCCCCAATGAAAGCCAATGTTTTTGTTGAGTAATCAGCACTGAATGACCAGAATAGTGAGACCTCCTGCACCCTGTGAATCCTCCTGCACCCTGTGAATCCTCCTGCACCCTGTGAATCCTCCTGCACCCTGTGAATCCTCCTGCACCCTGTGAATCCTCCTGCACCCAGAATACAGAATTCACTTACTGTAATAAGCTCCTTGCTGTCACAGGAGTTGCATGTCTAGTACCAGCTCACAGAACAGAGAATTAGGTGTAATGCGAGACAGTATAAAATGGTGGAAGACAGAAATAATCCTACAAAGTTTATTTATTTTTTCCTAATGCTTTTCAAGGAGGTAGCTAGCAAAGACATGAACTCCTAGGTTTCTTTAAGTTTTGTTCACAAAAACATATTTCACTCAGTATACTCAGTTAAAAGCAAGCAGCAGCAGAATCATAGTACCATATAATTAACTCAAGCACAATTCACTCCATAAAGCGTAGAAGAGTTCAACTCAAATCTAAAGTAGCATCCTTTATGAAAAATTGTCAGTCTTATGCAGATGTGAAGAAGTAGTAATGGACCTGGTAAGCTAGGAAAAAATCAAATACCACAGCAGACATTCACCTTTTAAATTGTCCATAATTAGCACTAAACACTATATTGAATACACAAAGATCAAAGGCAGTGACTGCAGTTAGAGGTGATTGTGATTTATATCCAGCTTGTCTAGACACCATTAGGGCCGATTTCTTTAGCTGACTTATTTGTGTTTGGGAACAAGGTATCACTCTCAGCTACTGGACAAAGACTGCCCAACTCTTGTGCTATGGTAAAACAGGTCTTCCTGACAGTGTGGGAATGATCTGCACAGAACAAAGAACTGCCAAAACAAGGCGGGGAAGGGGGAAAGGAGATACTATCCCTCACTCCACGTTGCACAAAGAAACAAGAGTGAATGTTCTCTCCTCTGTCTTTGAAGCAATATTTTGCTTGTTGCTGTCTTTGACTTAGGAGAATGTTGGCAGTAAGAGTCAGGAAGATTGCTTTGACAAAAACAAAGAACTTCCCTTAATTATGACGATTTCAATGCTGGCAAATCCATACAAATGTTAGGATAAATGACTACCATTCAGGCACATCCAAATGTCAGAATGGCCATCAACTAACTGTAATCTTAGTTTTCTCAGAACTGGTTAGCCACAATCAGGTTCATGAGCAAGCACAATATAATCTTGGATGCAACCACAGGTATGATACAAACACCAGAAAATACCTTCCAGAACTTACCTCTGAATACAGATTTCAGAAAAAAAATGGTTTAAGTTCAACAGGAGCACAAAATAGACACATAGTCTGTCACTTACCTTCTGTACAGCCCTTTGGAGAGCCTGTTTCATGCTTCTACATGATTCTGGCATTAACTTTGCTTCTTGATTTTCAAAGGATGCATCATGGAAATCTGTATTTTCTTGATGTCCAAAAAGTGTTCTGACACAGTGTACATGTTCTTTTGAAATTCTAGTAGGGTCCATCTGAAACAAAAATAACCACAACCACAGTTTTAAGTGTCTAAGTGAGATTAGGAGCATTTAAGTAAGGGAGAATTTTCAACCATGTGGAAATTTGGCACCTAGCTAAGTTTATTATCTGAATTTTCATTGTAAACAGTGAAGAGAGAAAAAGTTCCCCACAAGGAGGTTTATTTCATCCAACAAGCATGAGACAGGAGAATGAATTAGCTTCTGGAGCTGCCTAGTTCATTAGATTAGACTGAAAAACTGACTTTCAAAAGTTAGATAAACCCTACTTTTACAGCAAAATCAGTAATACTGAATTCTACTACTTGGGGCAAACATAGAATAGTTTGGTCAGAAAAGACCTTTGAGATCAAGTCCAACTGTACCTGTCCACTACTAAAGCATATTCCTGAGCACATCATCTACCTGCCTTAATTACCTCCAAGGATGGTGACTCAACCACCATCTTGGGCAGCTTGTTCCAATTTAGCAGGCAACGTACACAGCCTTCCTATCTGTAAAAACCACAGCTTACAAGACTACAACACAAATGCCAAGTACAGGAACTTTGGGAAAGTATGTATGGCATTTAGCACACCACTTTCAAGAGGAGACAGAACAGAAGACAATTAGCACTGGAAATACTTTGTGAGCAAGACATTGCTGTGTGAAACAGTCCAAGTAAGACAGTACAAACTCAGAAAGACCAAAAGTTTATGAGACTGTGCAACAAAAAAAAAAGTCTGCTTCATGGGACAGACTGGTAAATCTGGAGTATCTAGAAGACACTTTCAGCAATCAGTCTTTGTGATTGAATCAGATATATTTTTAAAATGAAAGTCTAGAATACTCCTGAGTTCTGTAAGTTAGATAAATTGGGAGGATATTGCAAAGTTTAGTATTATGCCATGGTAGAGTTTAATTGCATAAACATTATTTAAACC